>JAOEGS010013317.1:0-12073 GCA_025447755.1 Corythornis vintsioides | reverse complement strand
TGCCCAGGGAGGTTGTGGAGTCTCCTGCTCTGGAGACATTCCAGACCCACCTGGATCTGTTCCTGGGTGACTTGGTCGAGGTGACCCTGCTCTGGGAAGGGGGGTTGGACTAGATGATCTTCTAGGTCCCTTCCAACTCCTGACACTCTGTGATTCTGTATTCTCTCAGCTCTGTCCTACACATTTCCAGTGCTCAGTTGTCCCACGGCTGTGGATGCTAAAATAACTACTGCATGGATTTTTCCTTCCTGTGGGATCACAAAGACTCCCACCAACTGTGACCTTGGTGGCAACTGTTTGTAAAATGGTAGAGAGATGTTTTGACTATGTGTGCTGTGGCTCCCCAGCCAATCACCCCAAGGGGTGGCTGGCTTCTTGTCCAATTACCCTGAGCTTAAAAGGGTATAAAAAGAGCTGTAAATTAATAAATAAAGGCTTCTTGGCATCTTGGTGAAGAAAATCCTCTCTACCTCTCTCTCCTCCTCCGGCAATTGGCAGATAAGCAACACATGGTGAACTCACAGAAAGAGATTCAGATTTCCACAAGTAAATTTTCTACTTATTTCACCAAACATCTCCTCACCATGAAGTTATGTGCCAGATGCACTCAGAACGACAGAACGGCAGTTGAGCACTCACAGATCAAACATGGAGCTGATTAATGTTTCAGTTTAGATTAAGCAACACATTTTTGAGCAAGACTCCTGATTCTTCCCACTTGATGTGCTTTTATTTAAAATAAGTACCCAAAGGCATAACCTGGATACCCTTCCCATGAAACTAAACTGGAAGACATACTCCAGAAACACATCCAAAGAATTCCAGTCACAAAAGGGTACTCAGCCCATGGGACTAGATCAGAGCTAGTCCAAAGTAAAAACAAACCTGAAACGTGCATAGTACAGGTATCAGCTTATCAGCACCAACTGCTTCACCTTACAGACCCACTCCTATTGGGCTGTACTATTTAATAGAATCATAGAAATGTCTGGGTTGAAAGTGACCTCTAGAGCTCATCTAGTCCAACCCCCCTGCTGAGAGCAGGGACATTTTCAACTAAAGCAGGGTGCTCAGAGCCTTGTCAAGCCCCATCTTGAATGTCTACAGGGATGGGGCCTCAACCACCTCCCTGGGCAACCTGTTCCTATGTCCACCACTCTCGTGTTAAATAACTTCTTCCTTATTTCTAATCTAAATCCACTCCTTCCTAATTTAAAACCACTGCCCCTTGTCCTTTCTCTCCAGGCATTTGTAAACAGCCCCTCTCCAGTCTTTTTACAAGCCCCCTTCAGGCACTGGAAGGTGCTCTAAGGTCTCCAACAGAGCCTTCTCTCCTCCAGGCTGAACAATCCCAGCTCCCTCAGCCTGTCCTTGTAGGAGAGCTGTTTCAGCCCCCTGATCATCCTCATACCCCTCCTCTGGACCTGCTCCATCAGCTCCATGTCCTTCCTGTGTTGAGGGCACCAGCTAAAGCAGACAGGCTCATCTAGAAGCAAATGAACTCTACACAAAACTTATTCTTAGTTACAGTTTCCAATACCTATGTCATACATTTACAGAGTGGTCATTCACTACGGAAGTGCAAACTCAATATTTAATACATATTTTATAGCTGGAAGTATATGTTTAAAGTAGTAAATAAAGTTATGTTACAGTCAAACACTGAACATATTCTAAAGAATACAGCTGTTTTTCATGAGTGATATTACCTGACTATGAAGTATTTTAGAAGGGAAATCTGATCCTTATTCTAATTTCACAAGCCCAGCAAAGAGATTTTTGAGGTTTTTTTACTTAACAGCTCATCCAGAAGATAATTCAGAGATTGACTAGAACATCTCTTCTGCCTCTCCCTGAGAAAACCCAGTCTCTCCTTCCCAGGCACTAAAACCCCCTAAAATCAGGCAGCATGATTCCCTCTATCATCTACTGAAAGGACTGTAAACAGATTTTACAAAAGAACATAATTAGAAATCATATTAAAATAATTAGAGTGGATTCACATGTACCTCTAGTTGTTACACATATGTAACAGAAGAAGCAGCTGAAACTAGTCACAGTATCAGGAAGCATCTTCTCTGATCAGCTTCCAAATAACAAAGATTCAAAAATCTGCAAGTGGAACTCAAAATCTACTAATGTCTTATACAAATTAGCTTGAAAGCAAATGCTCTGCAGCTTCACAATATTTTCCTTAATTGTTAAAATTAGGCACGTGGTACCTCTTTTAGTCCAATACCATAGCTCTGGGGTTGACATTTCTCTCTTAGATTGTATTTTTTGTACAGTTGTTTGGCTAGATGTCCATGACAACCTTCAGCGAAGACTGTGACTTTAGCATGGAGTTCCAAGCCTCTTTCAAAGGTAGCCTGCAAAAGTAGAGCATTTCATCAGCACTTAGAACTGTGACACACCAAACTCACAGCAAGAAATTGGAGGGCAATAAAGTGATTTTACCGTGCTCCTGTCACTGCCCAGAACTGACAAATTATTGCACTATGGTACTAGTCTTTTCCACCTAAACACTGGTGGAAATGTTTAGATGGAACATGGTGGATTCAGTAAAACAGCCCTATAGAAAACTGACATTCATTATTGAAAAACTTTTCCAAGTTGGAGGACATTTACACCACATTTACTTACTAATATGGGGCAAAGGAACCCTGAGAGAACAATGAATCTGAACCTGTAACTTCACACTTTAATATTTGCTCATGAAGCCACATTACATTGAACCATTGTGTCCCACACACCTAAGACATAGGCTAGACAGAAAGACCACGTAAGAAAAACCTGCATCACCCTTGCCTCTAAAAGAACTAATTCAAAGCTACTACAATATTATACCAATTTTACATGTTAAAACATACAGTAAAATTAAATTAACATCAAGTATCGTTATTAAAAATCTCATAGAAAATGCCAACAATGAGACTGAGTGTAAGATGAGGGGATCTGGCCTGTACTTGTGTATGTGTGCCTCACCTGCAGATGTGAATGCACTGGATGAGAACATTACTAGATGATATTTGCAATGTAAGGATTGAATATTCTAAACATACATAATTTTACAGGGAAAATCCCCCAAATTTGAAAAAGAAAAAAGCTTGATTTGAGTCAAAGTTTAATGTTGAAAAAGACAATGAAAACAGTTTTTGATTAAGTAATCCAGCAGTACCTAATGAAGCCATCTCAAGGCAAACCAGATTATTGTTTTGGTTTTGAACTGTGTCTCTGGTGTAATCTGCTTGTAGCTTACTGGTTGGAAAGCTCTGAAAAAGGCTAGCAAGCAAAAATGTTCTCTCTAAACAGGGGTTACAAGATTTTGACTAATTTTTTTGTGTATTCTTTGAATTTCTCATTGTCAACATGACTTAATCTTACAAAATACTAAGAGAACTAAAGGGACTTAGAATTTGATCTAAAGTTTACTAACATATACTGTCCAATCTCAAGTAGATTTATACACAGTAAATCAATCCACTCTAATGCCACATTGTAAATATAAGAAATTCATTAATTTGAAACATTTCAGTAAACTTGCACAGCTTTTTACTATGTAATTTGACCACTGGCATTTTTGATTGGTGCTGGCTGCAATGTGAAACTATCTATTCATTAACCACAGTCCATTTTATCAGGCTCTGCATAAGCAAAATGAAGATATTCTTGCTTTGAAGGCTACACAAACTCAATCTATTTCCCTGAACCTTTCTATGCTGCAGGTAGTATCAGGTGACCTAACCAACAGCTAAAACTCTTGAATACTCAAAAAGCTGCTCTAGTGGCACACTAACTAATGTACATTAAAGGAGTTAGACACATTATTCCAGAATAAATGGGAAAAAAAAGAATGCAGGTTTTGAGGACGCTTAAGAAATAATAATAGAATCATAGTTAATTCCTATTTTAAAAAGCAAAGCAAACCAAACTCCCAATAAATCTTTATTCCTGCAACCAGCTGTATGAGTCACTTCCATCTCCCACTGGAAAAAGCATACTGGAAAACAAGGATATTCCTGTCCCCTGCAGCAGACAGACATTACACTGGGGAAAGGCACTGCTTTTCCCTGCAACCACTGCCTCCTCCATGGGACATATTCTCTCAAATCAAGAATGAATATTTTATTCTCATTCCCTGCCTTAAATGGAAAAAAAAAAAAGTAATCCACATTTTTATGTGAAAGTAAAGATCTCTTTTATAGTCCACGTAACTAGCAAGAAACCTTATAAAAGAAAGTGAATCTTAATAAAAAGCTTGCACCCATAATTTCTGCAGCCAAATAATTATTTCTGAAACTTATTCTGAGGTACTGAATTCTCCCTACATACTGCATGAGGAAGCAACACGCTTACTGCGGGCTCTGGATTCCATCAGTCCAAGTCTGACACTTAGGGCAGGAAGCCACCTTCTGGATACAAAAATGTGACCAACCAGCAAAAAGTTATAAAAACTCAGTGTGTATCTCACCCCAACAGGGTAGATAGACTATCAACGAATGCAATTCCTTTTGTAAATATCAAAGAAAAATCACCCAGAAACACACACCTTGATGGTTACCAGCCAGACAACAGGTTTCTATTTCGCCTTTGTGCCTTTTTTCTAGGAGTGCCTGTAATGCTTTTCTTTATTTCTTGATTTCACATAAGCCAGAACACCCTTACAGTGAGTCCTTCAAGTCACCCTCAAACAAATGTCTTTTCTGCAAAGGCTTTTTCTACTAATCTGAGAAGTTACAACATTTTGAGATCAGAACTTTCATAGGTTATCAATCCTTTTCATACACTAAGAAAAAACAGGTACTGAATTTTACAATTTTTCTTCAGCTACATCTAGACTATTAATAGCAGTAGAAGCAGATATCACAATTTCCATAATTACCCCCTTAGTTATGGGTAAGACAGATACTTACTTTAGGTGCTCCATCCTTTTGAATGCCTACATCATTAGTTGCTATCCCTTTCACGCTGCCATCTTCATGAAAAAGAACCTTTGGAAATAGATAAAATAAACATGTTTTAACTATCTGTCATTTTAACCATTCACACAGAAGTAGAACTTCTAAGTACTATGTCTTTAATGGTCAAACATTAAGATTATGTATTTATTAACATGGTGTAAGATGCATTTGCACTTTGCTGGATCTGGGCCAGGGAATACAGATACTAACACACAGTTCTCACAGTATGTGTCTGTTAAAAGGAACTTGTGAATGTACAAATCATTAATGATGAGGGTTTCAAAACTGCTTTTCATATTCACACTGTCATCATTACCTCAGCTGCTGCATAGCCTGGATACAACTCAACACCCAAAGCTTCTGCTTGTTCACCAAGCCAACTCACAAAGTGGCCCAGACGGACTATGTAGTTTCCATGATTAACCATTGGAAGTCCTAGGCAAAGAAGACACATGCACTACTAAAACACAAAACATTATGCAAAGTGACAGAAATTGTATCCATCAGATGCTGTGTCATCTTCTACAACTACTATTGTCACAGTAATGTCATGCGTTAAGCATGTGAGGGAAATACTGGAGAAAGTCCAATGGAGAGCTACAAAGATTATTATGGAACTTGATCATCTCTTTTATGAGGAAAGGCTCAGAGCCCCAAAGATGTTTAGCCTGGCAAAGAGAAGACCAAGAGAGGATCTTATCAATGCTAATAAATATCTAAAGAGCGAGCAATTCAAGAGGATGGAGCCAACTCTTCTCAGTGGTGGCCAGCAATAGGATAAGGGCCATAGAAACAAAAAAAGAACACAGAAGTTCCACCTAAATGTAGGGAGAAAATTGTTTGCTGAGAGGGTGTTCACAGAACATAGAATGTTCACAGAATGTTAGGGATTGGAAGGAACCTAGAAGATCATCTAGTCCAATCCCCCTGCCAGAGCAGGGTCACCTCGACCAAGTCACCCAGGAACAGATCCAGGCAGGTCTGGAATGTCTCCAGAGAAGGAGACTCCACAACCTCCCTGGGAAGCCCCTGCCAGGCTCTGGCACCCTCACTGGGAAAAAGTTTTTCCTTGTGTTGACCCTAAACCTCTTGTGCTCCATCTGACTCCCATTGCCTCTTGTCTTGTCATTGGATGACACTGAGCAGAGTCTGGCTCCATCTTCCCTACACTCACCCTTAACATATTGATAGCCATTGATGAGGTCCCCCCTCAGTCTCCTCTCTCCAGGCTAAAGAGCCCCAGCTCTCTCAGCCTCTCCTCATATGGGAGATGCTCCGCTCCCTTAATCATCTTGGTAGCCCTGTGCTGGACTCTCTCCAGTAAATCTCTGACTTTTCTGAATTGGGGTGCCCAAAACTGGACACCCCAATTCAGAAAACTGGACCAAAGAGTATTCCAGGTGGACAGACCATGGAACACGCTGCCCAGAGACATTGTGGAGTCTCCTTCTCTGGAGTCTTTCAAAACCTACCTGGATACATTCCTGTGCCTAGGAAGATCTGGCTTTGGCAGAAGACTAGATGATCCCCTGAAGTCCCTTTCCACCCCTACCATTCTGTGATTCTTTTATCACAGCCATAATCTACAGACTCTATCATTGTACGGTATTACATTCTACAGACACTTGCTGTACTACACTGAATCAAAATTGCTGGATTGATACAAAAGTTGAAAAAGACAGAAAAAGACAACTCTCCACCATCTCACTAAACTTTACCTGGAAGAATTGGAACTGGAAATCTAGATTTCTCTGTTAGAATTCCAAACTTATCTTCAGTTACAGGAGTATGAAGTGGAGCCTACAAAAAGAAACTGAGAGTTACAGTTTTCTAGCCAATCCAACAAAACCACAAGAGAAGGGAGACAAAAGAGAGAGAGAAAAGAGAGGGGAGAGAGAGAGAGAGACAAAAGAGAGGGAGGGGGGAGAGAGAGAGAGAGACAAAAGAGAGAGAGGGGAGAGAGAGACAAAAGAGAGAGAGAGAGACAAAAGAGAGAGAGAGACAAAAGAGAAGAATCCAACCAGCAGTCCACTAAAGTTTTAAAAAAGCCCAGGTTTAATAATACCTAGATAGGAAGGTATCACAGGAGAGAAGACAAGGCAGTCATCAGGCAGGAATTAACACAGCTACGGAGGTAACAAACAAATGGAGCAGGGTCTTGCCAACCACTCCTGTAGTCTGTACACAGTCCTGTACTACATCAATACTCTTAACCTTTCAGGAGAAGGCAGCTCAACTTGCATATTTATCCCAGTAAGACAAAACAAGTAATTGATTGCCCACCTCCTGCAGCTCCCAGGTGACAGCAAGCAGCTGGCTGCAAGACAGATTGCTGTTCTGTCAAGAGAAGGCAGTTCATTCGTTGCTATCTTCCCTCCAGAAATCATCTTAGGCCTTCACTACAGCACTAAGTCTGCACAAAAATCAGTGTACTATATGTAAAGAGCTATCCTACAGAAGCCACAAGTCTGACATTGCTAAGAATTGACCATCTTGCTGCTTATGCACAGGAGCTGGATTCTGCACCAATGCAGTCAAGTGTGGTGTACCCATGATGGACCAGACATACTGTGTATATGCAGTAAGAGAGCAAAGGCAACAGCATATTTGTGCAGGCATGAAACTTTAGCATTGTCCAATTAGAGGAAACAGACTAAAAAGAAGGTAAGAGGTTGGGTTTTTTTCTTAACATATTTTTAAATGGTACTAAGTACTAAGTCATACCAGAATGAGTCAGATAAGGAGTTCATTACAATCTAGCCACTAATTTCAATGTTTACATGCTCATACATACCCCCATCTCCTTCCAGTTTGGAAACAGTTCTTGTAAGGCCCTTGGCTCAAGACAAGCACCAGACAGTGTATGTGCACCAATCTGAGAAGCCTTTTCCACCAGACAAACACGCATTTCTTTGCTGTGCTCAGCAGCTAACTGCTTGAGTCGAATAGCTGCAGAGAGACCTGCAGGGCCTGCTCCAACAATAACAACATCAGCTTCTTCTGCAAATCTTTCCATGTTTACCCCTTTAGGAATAAAAAAAAAAGATAACATAAACCAATCTCCAATTTTCCCCAGACTCTCTCCCACTAAACTGTTCTGTGATGGCTGCTGGGTATCACAGATGTATTATTTGATGTAAAATGAGGCTAAATATTCAATAGAATCCCCACTTGTAAGAGTGCAGGACATTAGCATCCCAATGCAAACCTAGCTCTTCTTAAGTTGCAAGAAGATGTACCCTAAAAGCATATACTCAGCCTCTATATACTATAATTGAGTATCATCTTAGAATGTTACAACTGAAGAGCCCAGGTGGCTAGATGTATCAAAGACACTTGGCAAAACTCTAGGTTTCTAGAAAGAAAAGAAAAAGAACCTTAGACAGTAAACGACTTAGTTCTACACTAACTGGTGTCTTTTCTTGAACTGAAGCTATTAAATTGCTGAATGATGAGACCAGAATGCCCAGAGATATATTAACCTTATTTTCTCACAAATTGTCATGGTAAGAACTGAAAAAAATCAGATGCATACCTGACAGAATCAGATACTGTTGTGATAGTCACTAAAGCAAAAAGTGCTTGTATTTTTTTCTTTAAATGCCTAGGATCAAATTTAATCTGATCCCATTTTATAACACAAGACACTCACTGCAATAGAACCACAAAATTTAATTTTGAATATTAGTTCTGTGTTTAAGAGTGTAAAATTTCTGTAAAAAGAAAAAAACAGCAATGCATTTCAATGTCTTTAAAACTGAACAATAATAATTATAATAATATATTATATTTTTGCTCACCTTCCCATCGTTTGTCTTTGTCCCGAGGATGAATTGTATAATGTGTAGTAATACGAGGCACACTGGCAGTAGATGCACACCTTGCAACATGCAGTGATGGAAGGCAGTCTCTCTTTATCAACTTCAGAGCATGAATGCACTGACATGCTGCAAAAACAAGAAACAAATTTGTCCAGTCAGCAGTTTTCCAAATTGTTGGGACTTTTCAGAGACATAGGGAGCACAACAAATACAGAAGCTTCCCCCAAAGGCTACCAGGAGATATGAAGATGAAGCACAAAATAAGCACAGACTTTTAAACTTGCAAGTAAAAAATCTGCTGTACAACTGTGTATAAGGAACTAAAAAATTAAAAAAACACTAAAGAGTTTCCCCTTCACATAATACCCATCAATACACTGGCCAGCCATCCTACCCAGCTGACATAGAATAACATACCTGTATATAGCTGAAACACATTATAATTTCCTATTTAATTTTGTATTTCAAAATACTGACTTCAGACTTCATTAAAAGTGATCAAACTGACCGGATCAAATCACAACTGGACATAGAAGCTAATATCTTCTAACAACACATATTGAGACACACACTTGGGGCTACTGATACTAGAGAGTTCATCTAAATTAAGTGTCATGAACTATAGTAAAAGCTCAAACTTAAACCAAATTTTAGTTTAGCCTAAACAAGGAACAGTAGAGCCAATTAATCTTTACCTCTCCTGAAGGGACATCAATTGTTGCAAGAACAAATTAGAATTTTTTTTTAAGTAAATGGTCCAAATTAAAGTTTAAAATAATAAAAATCAGACTGTCCAGAGTTTTGATTTCATGTTGCATTCTTCTTCTAATTTTACTCTTTCAGTAAAAACTTATGAAGATGCCTGCATTTTTTACTTGGAAAACTAGCATGGCTAGCACCAAAAGTAGTTATAGTTAAAAGGTCTGGAACTACTGCTCCTTGAGAGGCATTTTTCCTTCCTTTATGGAGCCTCTTTCTCTAATGTCAGGGGAGAAGAAGAAGATCCTGTTTCAAGTAATTTCCACAAAACAAAATCAGCAACATCTTACAACTGAAATGGTGATTGACAAGGCCAGCACAAACATCCTCCTCTGTAACTCTAAACAGGGACAGGATATTGCACAGTAGCAAAGTAGTAAATATTACCTATATTGGTTTCTTAAAAGCTAATTTGTACTACACTGACATAAAAACAAATTACCACAGCATCTAATGACTCTTAATTATCCTTTAACTGCAATCAGGCAGGATCTGAGAACAGGCAATGTATTCAGAATCATAAAAAGTTAGGTTGGAAGGATCTCCAGTTGCATCTAGAGATGACTGTGTCCAACTCTCCTGTCAGAGCAGCATCACCCAGGGCATGTCACACAGGAATGCATCCAGGCAGGTTTGGAAAGTGTCTAGAGAAGGAGACTCCACAACCTCTCTGGGCAGCCTGGGCCAGGCTCTGTCACCCTCACAATGAAGAGGTTTCTCCTGATGTTCCTTGTCCTGTTGCTGGGCACTACAGAAAAGAAATCGTCCCCTTCAAATCAACCACCCTTCAAATATATTTCTCGACAAGTCCCCTCTCAGTCTTCTCTCAATACTAAACATAGTAACAACTACACCTAATATATATTAAAACACCAGTACTTAATTCTTGAGATATTTTTATTTCAGCAGGCCTGACAGTACTATGAATTACACAGAAATTCATTAATTTTATCAATTAGTTTTAAAATTCAAATGATTTCACATATGTGCAAAACTTAATCTCACAATATATATGAAAATTACAAACCACAGAGAAGGTTGGTCCAAAAGCTGAACGGTCAGATTCTTCCCAGTGAGTAAACTGAGCTTGTGCTACCACCACTCTACTGAGAGCTTATAGACTTGGTAACCTCATGGGAAACGAAGCAAGCAACTTCTGAGGGGAATCTGTTCTTCCGTATCTCTTTTAACAACTGCTGTCAGCATGTTGTCTGTACAATTCTTTCAGAAATAAGGGCAGGCATTCAATTCATACTTATCCTTTGGAACAGGTAACATTTGATGCCAGGTTATAAACAAACACGCACATCCTAACAGAAAAACAGGCTTGGCCAGCGCTCACAAACAGCTCTGTCCTCCTGGCCAACTGCAGGTCCAGACGGAAAAAGGCCGCTGGGAAAGGGACCCCAACCGCAGAATCCTCCGCTCCCGGCTCAGCAGCCGCCCCACCGCTCGGACACCCGGGCGCGTCCCAGCCACGACCTTTGCTCTCCTTCCACGCCGCGCTCACCGCGGCCCCACCCCCCGAGCGGCGGCCGTCGCAGCCCCATCCCCCCGAGAAGGCAGAGCTCCCGGAACGAGACAGCGCGTTACCTCGGCTAGAGGACGGGTAGCGAGAAAGCAGCATGGCAGTAGCCCAGCTCCACGACCCGCCCGGACGCCCTCCGTTCCCCGCAGCTGTTCTGCGACCGCCTCCCGCCCGCCTTCAGCCGCACTGCGCCTGCGCACCCGGCTAGCGGAAAGAAGGCGCCGGTCCCGTCCAGCAGGACTACAGCTCCCATTGCTCCCAACAGCAGCATCCGTCCCAGCTTCCCCTCACGGGGGGGACAGCTTGAGCTAGCTTCCCTCCTATTTAAACGGGAGAGGCTCAGACGAAGCGGGGTAGTGTGTTAGACCTGCGGCTGAGCACCAGTCTCCGCTGCTCCCGACGCGCAACGCCGCGCCTCACCTCGCCGCTGAAGGGTGGGTAAACCCCTGTGCTCTCTCCAGCACACGCCGAGGGCGGAGCTCGGCCGAGGGGCGAGGCCCGGCGCGGGATGGGAGGGGCTGTGGGCTGTGCCTGCGAGCGGACGCTGCGGTGCCTGAAAGAGCGCCGGGCGTCAGACCTCAGAGCATCCGCGCCGGGAGCGAGGAGTTCCAGCCGCTAGAGCTGCTGACTGGCGACACGTGGGAGCTGTTGGACAAAGTACAGATGCAGACCGGCATCTGTTGATGTGAGTGCTGGTTAGGCGGGCGGCGAGGCGGTCCCCTCTGCTAGGGTATTGGGTGGGCCCAGATGGGTTGTCGGTGATACACAACCTCTGCCACTCCTCTAGGCTGCCTTCTTATTGCTCTCTACAACTACCTGAAGGGAGGTTGTAGGGAGGTGGGGGTCGACCTCTTCTCCTTAGTTAAAGATCACAGGACGAGAGGCAATGGCTTCAAGTTGCACCAAGGGAAATTTAGGTTAGATATGAGGAAGAATTTCTTTCCAGAGAGGGTGGTTAGGCATTGGAATGGGCTGCCCAGGGAGGTGGTGGAGTCCCCATCCCT
>JAOEGS010013316.1:33175-44560 GCA_025447755.1 Corythornis vintsioides | reverse complement strand
CTCCATTCCCCTAATCATCTTGGTGGCCCTGCGTTGGACTCTCTCCAGCAAATCTCTATCTTTTCTGAACTGGGGTGGGCAGTGATGAAGCGGGTAGAAGGAACCCAAAATCAATTTTAAAAGATTTTAGAGCCTTGGGACAGATGCTAAAGGGATCAGGAACACAAGTTGTGTTCTCCTCTATCCCTTCAGTGTCAAGAGTGAATGAGGAAATCAAGAGGAAAAGACAACAGGTTGACAACAAGTCAACTCATGGCTCTGGGACTGGTGTTACCAGCAGGGCTTTGGGTTTTTTGGTCATGGGCTATACAAAACACCTGGCCTGCTGCTGGCAGGAGGGATGCACTTATTTCAGAGGGGGGGAAAAGGATTCTGGGGCAAGAATTATCAAGGCCCATTGATAGGGCTTTAAACTAGATATGAAGGGGGAAGGGGAGATAACTGAGACTATTGGCCTTTTAGATAATCAGAGGGTCTACCCTTAAGGCTGAAGACTTCATACTTGACTCCAACCCTGAAGTATTTATACAGCAATGCATGTAGCATGGGGAATAAACAGGAGGAGTTATAAATCCATGTGTGGTCACAGGGTTATGACCTGGTGGTAATTAGAGATGCATAGTGGGACAGTTCACATGACTGGAATGTGGTCATGAATGGCTATGCCCTTTCAGGAAAGACAGGTCATTAAGGCGAGATGGTGGAGTTGCTCTTTATGTGAGGGAGCAACTGGTATATCTTCAGTTCTGTCCAGGAGTGGATGAGGGGTGAGTTGAAAGCTTATGGGTGAGAATTAAGGGACAGGCTAGCATGGGTGATACAGTTGTGGGTGTCTATTACAAGCCACCTGTTCAGGTAGTTGATGAGGCCTTCTATAGGCAGCTAACAGCATCCTCGTAATCAAAGACCCTGGTTCTCATGGGGGCTTTTAACTATCCAGATATTTGCTGGAAGGGCTATTCAGCCAGCCAGCCACGGTCCAGGAGGTTACCTCCAGTGCATTGATGATAACTTCTTGATGCAAATGGTGGAGGAGCCAGCCAGGAGGGAGGAGTGCTGGATCTTATCCTCACCAACAAGGAGGGTCTGGCTAAAGCAGTGAAGGCTGAGGGCAGCCTTGGCCTTTGTGATCATGAGATGGTGGAGTTCAAGATCTTGTCTGGCAGGAACATCATACATCTTATGCCAGATAACATTGCCAGCTGCTACACTGCTGAGTTGGGAAGCCAATCTCCATTAGTGAGTGTCCCTTGTCATGCAATACAGTTCCTGTACTTTCACTGGGTTATGGAACAACTGAAAGTGTATTGAAACAAGAAAGTTTGCACTATTTAATTTGAGAAGATGAGTAATCACAACCTTTCTGCTTAGTGCTTCATGGCTGGAAGAAAATTAGGTTCACTTTCCATAGGTTTAAACTGGGAAAAAAAAAAAAAAAAGGGTAATGCTTTAAACCTCAGCCTCAATATTCAGAAACACAAATACACTCTTTATAAGTAGTCCTGTTTGAAAGCAAAGAGATGGTCACCAATATGTCTAGGAGGTACATGACTGCTTAGGGCCATGGCATCCTATCTGAATGGATGTTTCCAGTCAGTAGATCCACTACAACTACTTTGGTTTCCACCATCTTTGTCACCTCATTTCCCCAAGGATGTAGAAGGGGTAATAAGGCCTGAATGCAGCTCTCAGTGGTCAGGACAAGTCTAACATTGGAAGAGGAACATCTTGACTGTCTTTGGGCCAAGCTGTATTATAAACAGTGCCAGAACCATTCACAAGTCTTCAAAGTTACCATATGATTATGTGAGCAAATATTTGTATTGAAAAATGCTGTTAGACATTATTTGCAAAGTGCTGTTAGTCATTATTTGCAGTTCATTTTCTCTTATTTGTTCTCTGTCTTTTAAATAATAAAAAAAGAGAAAGCCAAGATGACAGCTCACAGTATTCACATCCAGGAGCAGGAATTACACCATTTTTTGTTCCAGCAAACACTTTAGCTGCATAAAGCCAGCCCCTGCAGCTCCCCAGGAAATGCTGCAGCAAAGGCAGCTTATGTCACGGAGAAATTTGGCCTCTTGCTTGCAGCCACACTGCTGGGTGTGACTGCTATGACATGGACAGGTCCTGAGCATTTACCATTAAAACCTTCATGCCTGTCCTGTTTGTGCTTGTGCAGAGAGTTTTTCTGAATTTACATACTGAGGCAGAGAAACAAGAACCAGTTCCCTGCTTTTAGGCCTCCCTGGACTTGGGGACTTTCCCTACTTCATTTCTATTTGACACCTCATTTCAAGGCCTGATCTTGTCAACAGCTGTTGCTCAAGTTCAGGGCTTAGCACCATTAATCATATCAGAGGCTGTGGTGTTACCTATAGCAGTAAATACTGCAGCTGGTGGCAGCTGTCTGCTGAAAAAGGCCCTGAACATGTTTGTCAATGAAGGGTTTACACCTGCCTGTGTAAGTGCAAGGCTCCCTAGGCACAAAGACATGAGAGGAACTATTAAACAGCAGAAGAGCTCTATGATAATGCTGGCAACCAGACTTACCTGGGCATCTTTGCCTCAAAAAAATCCACCTACAAATTAAATTTCCAGCAGCCTGTTTCTCCTTGTGCCTCTGGCTGTGTTGAAAGTAACATGTACCATATGCTGCAGGAAGGACTGGGCAACATCCGGGGGAGCCAGCACTTCGGTATAAAGAAGCTGAACAAAAATATGATTTTACTCCTTTTAGCAGACAGGTCTTAGCAAACAGAGGGAACCAGGACTCAGTGCCTGGATCTGGCACCTTCTGTATCAGAGTCACTTCTGCCTATCCTATCAACCTTCCTGCTTTCAGGACATGAATCAGTAAGAGCTGGCTCCTTCCAAAATGGCAGCTGTTTACCCCAGAAAAAACTAGAGAGCAGATATTAGAATCACAGAATGTTAGGGGTTAGAAGGGACCTAGAAGATCATCTAGTCCAACCCCCTGCCAGAGCAGGATCACTTAGACCAAGCCATCCAGGAACACATCCAGGCAGGTCTTGAATGTCTTCAGAGAAGGAGACTACACAACCTCCCTGCGTAGCCTGTTCCAGTGCTGTGACCGCCACCGTGAAAAAGTTTTTCCATGTGTTTACCCTAAATCTCTTGAGCTCCAGGTTACTCCTATTGCCTCCTGTCCTGATATAGGTTTAACTTAAGCATTCTGGAAGCATTCCAATTTTAACAGAATTCCCCCAAGGCAGAACACCTCCCAAGAAGGCAGAAGCAACTCAGGGTAGACATTTCTGCTCTGGCACCTGCTCCCCTGTATTTGATCGGACAGGGGAGACCAGCGATATATGGATCTACACTGAACCCCTCCTGAATCACAGCAAACTCTTCCATCTTGAGATACTATGATACTATCTATGAGATACTTTTGCCTTTACATGGTCACTTGAACAGAAGGAAAAAGGATCTTGTTTCTGTAGACAATATCAACCTACTGCAAGTGTTCATGCAGAGAACAAATGGGTGTTTCTGTGTAAAAAGATTTCAAACATACTTGACAAGGAAAAGAGGAGAATCCTACATTTGTAGAAATTCTTGGCTCAACAGAAATAATGTTAATATGGCAACAGTATTTACCAGTAGTGTCTCCTCTGATTCATGCATTGATGTGTCTATTAATAATGCTCTGTTAGAAAAATCCATCCATGTAGGAGGAAGGATTATGTGAAGACTTAAGCAATTTCTTGGTTTTGGTGAAATATGGGTAACATTTGTGTTGTGTTTTCAATTCCTATT
The DNA here is from genome assembly GCA_025447755.1 of Corythornis vintsioides. Classification (NCBI taxonomy): domain Eukaryota; kingdom Metazoa; phylum Chordata; class Aves; order Coraciiformes; family Alcedinidae; genus Corythornis; species Corythornis vintsioides. The sequence continues at coordinate 40,780 of JAOEGS010013316.1, read as the reverse complement.
TTCATGTGATTTTCCATTTCCACTTTAATAATAATGTTTATGACTTAAAAGAATATCTCACTTCTACAATTGGAGTGACCTTTTATATTACAAAATAAAAAAAAATAAAATAAGCAACTTATTCAGTTTATACGTGACAGTAAGTACTGCTGCTTTCACCAGTTTAGGTTGGTCCCCATTACTTCAAGTTTACTCATGGGGAAACTGACACGGGGGAAAGAAAACCACTTGGCACTCTCAGCAGGCCAGGCCAGAGTCTGGAAGCAGTACCAGGGATGCTGTGCTTCTTAAGGGGGTGCTATCCATCTTCCTTAGGAACAAAATATGAGTCATGAAAAATGTAATTCACTGCATCATTAGCTATTTCTTAGTTTTTCTTCTCTCAGTCACTTCAAAATAGTGAAAATTAACTCTGAGAAGAGTTAATTTTATATTCTTCACTTCGATATTACAAAAAATGCCCTTTTCTTTAGAAAGATGTGGTTTGTAATTAATGGATTTTGGTACAGATTCAATGGGACATCTTTTTCCTCAAGTTTCATACTTGGTCCCACTGAGACATTTCCTGTTTTAGATGCCATATGTATTCCTCTTAATTTTATACTTTCTGAGAGCATTTGCATTCACTGGGGACTAGTGTCATGTAACACTTGACTTTAATATTAACAGCTACTTTTTATTCTGGCTTAATTTAGAGAAGATATTCTCTGTGGAAAAGTCCTCATGCCTTGTTTTACAATAGAATCCTGGAATATTTCAGTATTCCCATCTCCTTGTTCTGCCTCTTCCAAAAACTCACATTAATATTTCCTAAAATACTATAGGAACTACTTAGCAATTTCAAGCAGGAAGATTTTCCTGACCCAATCTACTAAGTGCCATGATGCTTACCCTTAAAAAAGTCAAAGCAATACCACATTAAACACCTAAACCTTTTAAAGAAGAAATAGTCCATTCACCCAGCACTCCTATCAGGTCTGACAGAGACAGGGAGAAAAGCAAGTTCAGCATTACATCTGCAATCTTACTGAGGCCATTGCTTCTCAGAAATCAATCTGTACCTATGGAGACAACACAGATTTTTCTTGTTGGAGGGTTTAAGGCTATCCTTGAAATAAATAATACATGCAGAAAACTCTTATATCCTTCATGCTTCAGCGAAGTGGTGGAGAGCAAGCAAATGGATAATCCAACTGCCATACCAGAGCAAAGAGACAAGACCTCAATGTGATAGGCTGAGGGAAGAAATAGCAGCACTTCTCCCAAGAGTTTAAACATTTTCAGTGAATCTGAAAAGCTAGGACAGCAGCTAAAAAAAAGAATAAGAAAAAAGATATGTTGAAATAATAGTCGAACACTGCATCTTACTTGACCTGAGATTCTTTTCTGCTGTTAAGGTGCCTTTTGGCAATGTTTTCTTGCAATGTTTGCAAGAACAAATGTCTTGCATTTTCAACCCACACAGACTAGAAGTATTGCAGATGAAAAGAAAAACTCTTTTGTGCACATGAACTCAGAAACTGGGAATTCTACAAGCGCTGCAGACAAAATGGGCTAAGGTCACAAAGCAAGTCCACGGTGACAAGGCAGGTCCAAGGTCTGAGAGGCTGAGTTTGCACATCAGGGTTCAGATAAATGGTGTGTGCTGCCAAAGCATGGCCCCAAGTAAGGAACCAAAATATTACTCCACCGCTTTCTGTCCAAAGAGGAGGCCAAGAAACAAGAAAGAATTGAGCCCACAGACAAATATCAAGTTATTCATCATGCATGACTTACCACCAGTGGTAGGGTGGCCCTGCAGGCAGGAAGTTGATGCCAATGTTTGTCAGGCTCTAGGAAGCATTCTCCCATCCTGATCGGGTCAGCAAGGCAGATCCAGCTCCCATTGCTTCTCCTCTGCACACCTGGCACTCAGTTTTGGGCATCTGGAGATGGCAGGAGGTCTGCTATCTTCTGCAGACCTCAGAGAGCCTCCTCCCTATTGGGGCAAACATTCCTTCATAAGAAGTGATCCTTATTCTTTCAGTAAAGTCATTGTTATCCAATTGTTGTCCATTGTTTAATATAAAAAAACCCAGATGCTTAAAGTCTTCAGTCTGCTCTGTTGTCACCCTTGATGAAAGGAAACCTTTTTCTTCCAGGTTTTGAAATGGTTTTCTATCCCCTTTGCAAGACCTTGGTCTACAGATCAACTAAAAAAAACCAACCAACCAAACAAAAAAACCCAGCTGCCTTATTTTTTCTTTTTTAAAAGGTTACTCCCCTCAAGATTGTTTTTCACTTGTGATGGACTTGATTTTCACAGCTCACTAATACCAACCAGTGCCAAGCATGCGTCACCTGAGATGGTTTTTAAGGTTATCTGGATATCTCAGATCCTGTTCTACTGCCAACCTCCCATACACTCTGTGATAAAGCCTGTATTTGGAATTGTGTATTTTCCACACACACTCCCCAACTGCAGTCTCATCAACTAAACTAATACTGCTTCTAAGTATTCCCTACCTTTCCTGGAGAACTGCAATGTGGATGAGAGTGAGGGGGCATGCTCCTGGCACCTGGCAGGGTGAATCAACCAGTCTTGCTGGGCACCACACACCAACGTGGAGCAAGTCCTTCAAGCACAGCCAGCTGGACACTCTGTGCTACCCTATGACAAAAAACTGCCCCAGCTGAAGCAGGGTAAATACCACCCCAGCCTGTCTTCACTCCTCCCTGCTTTGCTAAATCACACCCAAGGCAAAGTACAAACTATTTTTCTGTTATTTAAAATATTTTTTTAAATCAGCAGTGATTACATATGAAAGGACATCATGCCAAACAATGCTTGTATGGGCTTTATCTCAGGGCACCTAACAGGATTGAGTTAAGGAGCACAGTTGTGCCAGCAAGACTAAAGTAACAGCAGCTTCTGACGGGGAGAAGGGAAGTTGAGGACATCAAGAAGCCAGTGTCAGGGCACTAACTGCTCTAACCAGACCATCCAGCAACAGAAGGGATTGCCTGACCCGCTCAGCTTTGAGCATTGTCCTAATTCTGATGAATGTGTGCAGATGAATGCTATTGGGCTCCAGCGTGACCCACATGTTCTTTTGTCTGCTGGCACACATCCTTTGTCAAACCAGCCTCAGGCCATGCACCACCTGTTTTCACAGTGTAAGAGTTGTTGCTTTGAAGTGCTACCAGAAAACCTTGGAGGTGTCCACACACCATAGCTACAGTTAGTCATGGTGACACAAGTGGATAAAAGTCACCTTTAATGACCACATGCAAGACAGCTTCATAAGGTGCTGTTGTGATACCTTTTCCTCTGCCAACACCAATTTCCATGCAGTGGGATCTTGTTTCTCACCTGCCTTTTTCTTTTGGAAAAAAAGACCTGTTTCCCTTCTGAGAGGAAATGAAAGCCACCAGAGCTGGCAGATACCTATTTTCTCTCATGATCAGTGAGGATTCCTCAAAGCTTACATCTTAGTCTATCATCACAAGTTAACATGAATACCCCTTCAATTTTTCTCTCCCTTGCAGAGCTTCAAACAGGCATTGAGATTTCCTGCCAGCCTTGGAAGAAACACTCCATGCCCCCACATCTCCTTTCAGGAATGGGCCTGGAGGCTGATGAAGAGCTCCTGGAGAGAATAGGAGTGATTTAAGGAGCACAGTTGTGCCAGCAAGACTAAAACAGCAGCTTCCGATGGGGAAAAGAGAGGCTGAAGACACCAAAGAGACAGTGTCAGGGCAGTAACTGCCCCAACCAGACCAGCCAGCAACAGAAGGGATTGCCTGACTGCACACACAGCTCTGAGCATTGTCCTAATTCCAATGAGCATGTGCAGATAAACACTACAGTGAGGATGATTCCTGGCTGCTCCCCAACCCAGACTGCAGCTGGACCAGTGCCAAACCTACCCAGAAGCGGATTGCCTGCACTGAAACAAGTGTTAATTTCCACCTATGTTAAATTATTCTTTGAATAAATTGGTTATTTATTTTGCCTAAGAGGAAGGAAGGAACTTCCTGTATTTTAATTCATGCCCTTTTGTCCTGTCATTGGACACCACTGAGAGGAGTCTGGCCTTATCGTCCTAAACCCTGCCCTTTAGCTTTATAAGCATTTAGAAGATCTCCTATCAGTCTTCGCCAAGCTAAACAGCCAAGCTAAACAGCCCATGATCTCTCATCCTTTCCTTGTCAGAAAGATGATCCAGTCCCCTCAGCATCTTCATAGCCCCCACTGGACTCTCCAGTACTTCCCCATCTCTCTTGAACTGGGGAACCCAGAACTGGATGCAGTACTCCAGATATAGCCTCACCAGTGCAGAGGGGTAGGAAAATCTCCCTCAACCTACTGGTCACATTTTTCTTAATGCACCTCATAATACCTCTGGACTTATTTCCTATCTAAAATGATAGTCCTATCTAAACCTTCCTAAGTCCCCCAAGCCTCCCCAAATAAAAACCATAGCACTTTCTAGAAACCAATTGTACTAGCAAGGTTTTGGCAAGTCAGTGGGGAAAAGACAGGAGACAAAAACAATCCACCACTGATGACAATCACTTTTTACTACACTGAAAGGGGTTTTTTCAATAAAGAAAAAAGTTTTATGCTTCTCCAGTTAAATCCTGCCAGCTCCACTTCTGCTGACAACACCAGCATGTACACATGAAGCACAGATTTATACTGGAATTTCTGTAGAAAGCCAGATTTGGTGGGTTTGATTCCTTAAGAAAAAAAATGTTTGCTAAGCTGAATAGCTTCTACTTCCCTTCTGAAAAAATGTCTGCAACATAACAATCCTACAGGGGCCCATATGAAGCAGCAGTATCATATAATTAACTGGGACACAGAAGAGGTATTGGGGACTTTGGGTGATGATATTGCAGAACTGGTCTCTCATACAGGCAAACTGCATTATAAGGAAAAAGACTAAGGATATATTTTCTTACTGTGTTCTGGCAAGTCTTGGTTTTATACACAGTAGTGAATGAAAAACCCACAAATAAAATAAAAATCCTCTATTTCACACCCTCTATGTTAAAATTACAGATAAAAGCGAATTTGATACAAAAGCCAAGCAAAATAGAAGCATAGATAAAAATAATATATATATATGGCTTAAATCCAAATCACCTCAGAGAAACTCTTCTGGATGAAACAGTTTATCATAAAAGAGAGAAGGAGGCTGAATGAAGAAGGTATAGTAGAAGGGGATGATTTTATGGGCTTCAATACTTAATGGTCCAACTGGAAATGACATGAAAGTCCCCCATTTTCAAGGAAACTGGTTTGAGCTGTCTCAAAAAGACACTCTGTCATCACTGGTCACTCTTGAAAATTTCAGCAAGTCACTCTGAAGCTGTTCCCAGTGACCTAACAACCAAGACAGCAGCAGGCATCAAAATTTGGCCGCAATCCAAACTCTTTAGGCAAAGGCTGATCTTTGCAAAGTTTTTGGTTTGAATTCAAAGAGCTTCTTCATGCTTTCCGATCTAGGATTACACATTTTCATTCAATAACTAATTTTTTGTTGTTTAGCCCCACTTCTTGGGAATCTAGGGTATTTTTTTTCTACTAAGTTTCTTCTTTCTCTTTTACCTTTCTCTTTTACCTACTACTTAAGGTGTTGTCAAACCAAAGGCAGTAGCAAAACCTTCTGTTACCTGCTTGGAGGACACCAGTCTCCCATCCAATCCTGATCAGACTTCCATGCTGTGGCTCAGGCATTGTCCATATTGGTGGTACTTGCCTTGGTTACAACCAAGTCATTAGTGACTTCTGTCATTTTTTCATCTTCAGCCTTCAGCAGTTTGTCCACTGCAATTGCCACAGTGAGGGTGGGAAGGGATTGCCTGCTATAAGCTGGTGCCCAACCCCACTCTGACACCTCTAACAAGGCTCTGAGCAACCCAATCTAAAGATGTCCCTGCTCATTGCAGGGACTAAATGACCTTTAAGGGTCCCTTTTAACTCATATCATTCTATGATTCTATGAAAGCCACAGGACTTCCAGTCAGCTTGAAATCTAAGAGCAAATAAAAGGAATAGGAAAGAAACATTTTCTTTTGCAGGACACACAAGGACTCAAAAGGCACAAGAATTTTGCACTTTTTTAATGAGGTAAAAATACATTTTTGATGTCTCTAAACCTCCCTGACAATTCAAAGGGGGTTACCTATCAAGTAGACTGTAGGTAGGACCAGCGGTAGCTTTATCTCCACTACCTTATGCTCGTGAGGTTTCTCAGAGGTGCTGCACCTCAGCCCAGTACTTGTAGAAGAGCTCTTACAGTCTTCTAGAGACAGCACTGGCCGTCTTGGAATACAGGTCTCTTCCATCCCAGGTACTGCAAAGTTTCATGCTGCACTTTGGTCTTGGTTGCTATTTCACGTGGGTAAATACAACACTAGCACAACATTATCTGGGCTGTTACCTAGAGATAAAAAGCATTAAGAAGAGGAACTCAAGAAGCTTAAAAACAGTCTTGCCCTTGAGTTGCACAATACATTTCAACAGACCTATAAAAAGATCAGGGAATTCACTCAAGCATGAATAGTTACAAGCATAAAAGAATGGCAGTATTATATTTATTATTAAGGCCCCTTTAAAGCCCCCTTATTGCAGATGGATTTTGAGCCACTGGGGAAAGTCAGGGACAGGATATTTAGCAAAAATGTTCTTAAAAATAGAAATTGTTTCCCATTACTTAACCTTATTGCCTGGGGGAAATCACTTAGGTGATATTGGAGAACAGCACTTAGAAGCCCACGACTGGTTTGGAAGAACTACATTAAAGGCCCACGTGCCTTTAATCAACTTACAGTCCCTTATGCAACACTTAGCTGCCAGGAGGTTGTCCCAAGGATGGGAGCACTCCACACTGTGTGGTGCAATGAGCAGAAGACAAACTGGGCTGCTGACAGGGTGTAATGAATGCAATTCTTCACATCATCATCCATCAATTTATCATCATAATCATGTGTCAAGTATGAAGCTCCATGATACACCGAGTCCATTCTTCTTAGTCCAGAGGGATGTAGAAGTGGTGGCCAAATGGTACCATGGAGGATGGCACCATGCTCAAGTTCTGGCTCAACATTAATAACAGAAAGCTTTTTTCCTAAGTTTTCTTCAGAACCTGCAAAAAGTTTCAATTATTACAAAGTGGTGTTTTCTGACAGAAAACCTCCTCTGCTCCACAACTGTGACCAAAGACTGCTTGTCAAAGTGGCATCAAGTGTGATACCTCGACTGCAAAGATGGCTGGAAGCTCTTTGAGAAATACATCTCCAGAGGCTACAGACATGTCAGGAGGATTGCCAAGTTGATCAGATTGTTTCCTGTCTTCCTATTGGGACATATATTAAGGAAGATGGGCAGATATCAAACGTTCATCAAAGTCACTTGTTCCTTCAACAGCTGACACTGGTGCAGCAAAACCCACGTGGCTGCCGGTACTCAGCCTGCGAGAGTTGCGGGGGTTTTTGCTCTTTTTGTATTTATCTAGCAGGATACAGGCTTTCTCTACTAAGAGATTTAGCCTAAATACAGCGGAGAACCCTTCTGAAGGTAAAACCAGAGAGGGTTAATTGTTTGCAGGGGGTTTA
>JAOEGS010013316.1:20550-32800 GCA_025447755.1 Corythornis vintsioides | reverse complement strand
TCCATCTCTGGAGACACTTAAGACCCACCTGGATCTGTTCCTGGGTGACTTGGTCTAGGTGATCCTGCTCGGGCAGGCGGTTTGGACTAGATGATCTTCTAGGTCCCTTCCAACCCCTAATATCTATGAATCTATGAAAAACAGATTTGATCAATTGAGCTTAATGTCACTGCAGTCATTGCCCAGAATATAATCTTGCATTCTAAAAACAAACAAACAAACAAACAAACAAACAAACAATGAGGGGAGGTAGGATAAAAAATGAGACTCAAAGATCTCTGTGCTTCAGAAGAGCTGTAGGCATCAAATCTCGACAAATCCTATTTACTCTCTCCCCTCCACCTGTATTTTGATATTTTCCTCTTATGTTATGATATTCCATCAGTTATATAACTTCATAGATACTAGAGATCAGTATTAGGGAGTTTGGCTTCATTATTAGCACAGTTACTGTCCTTTGAAGACTCAGCTAATGGACATTTATCTTCTTCAATTCAATTAGCAACAATCTTTTCTGGACAGCACATGGGTTGCACTCAGTGACATGAAGCTACATCCCCTCCTCCATCAGGACTTTACCCCCATCTCTGCAGACAAGATCTGTCTCCTCTTTTGCCACCTGCATGCTATACATTTTAGCAGTGCCTCAAGGAATGTCACTCTAAATTATCAAAGAACTAAACTGGTCAGGGCTTGAGCCATTTATTGATGGCCACTACCCATGTGAAGTGCTTAAGTAGGTTGACAAGACAGAAACATGCCTTTCCTGACCAGCCAAGAAGGTTCTTTCCAAGGAGAAGGTCACATCTTCTGGCAAAGGACAAAGGGTAGAAATTGAAGGTTGGTGCCAGTCTGAGGGAAGAGTTTCAACATTTTTTAGGACAATGAGCTTATATCTGCTCTGGTTTGTCAGTGTGACTCTTCTGTACAACTGTGGAGCATGGAACCTTTCTTTTCCCCTCATCCCTGGCCTCTGCTCTATGAATGCTCTTGCCACTCAGTTCAAGTAGCCTCAAGCAGGAGCTGCTGAAGTCAAGCACATTCCTTCATGATGTTGCTGCCTTCCAGGATGTAAATTATCCCCTCACTTCTGCAGAGCAATGGCTTCTCTTTGCGTCCTCATCACTTTCCACTCTCAACTCCTTAAGAGCTTGCACCTTTACCTTTGTTTTGGGCTACAGTCAGGGCTGAGAATCCTGCTCTATGCAGTCACTGTGACATGAGCCACTGGCCTCAGAAGCTTTCACAGCTGGTGACTGAAGCTTTACAAGCAGAGACAGATGTAGGGGAGAGCACAATGTATGCAGCTCTCCAGCAATCCTCAGCCACGCTCTTCAGCAGCTTATGGTGTGCAGACGTCAGAAACCAGCCTGCTGTCATAAATAAGACACCCTGTTCTCCTGGCACAAGCAATTTCAACGGAAAGCATTAATTGCTGGTAAACCGTTCTGGTAGCAATCCAACCTGACAGATATGTAATTAGAACAGTGCTTACCCTGAGAAGGTGTGGAATTGACTTAGAATTTATGGGTACAGGGAGCACCAGACTCAATGGAAGCAGGCAGGAAAGCTGGTGGAGTCTGCAAACTTCACACAAGATGAGCTACCAGGGCAGGCAGAAAAGGTGGCTGTGAACTAAAGAGCTGTGTCCTTGTGAGTGAGGTTCTTCCTCTGAAGTTTGTACCATGCCACCAGGCAGCTGGTCCACACAGCTGGTCTGGCTGACCACTCCTCAGTGATGATACAAGCATCCCATGGTCAGCCTCTCCAAGGTTTGCACCCTGGCAGGTCCACCAAAAAAACAATCATTTGGTTTGTTAATGTGTCCTTCTGCTTTAACAAAAGTTAAATCCACCCACCCTCCCCCTGGAACAAGCAGAGCCTTGCACTGCTGCTGCTGTAAGTAACACTGAGACATAACAAGATTTCTCACTTTCTCCTGAAGAACAATTGCCTGTTTGGTCTCCTTAGTAAATAATGTTTTGTCTCCATCATCTAGGAACATCATTAATGCAAGAGGCAGTGACACCACTTAACATTTCATGAGTTCATTCAGCTCCCCTAAGCTGACTGAGATGTACTCAATCAGACCTTTCAGGGACAATCCCAAGATTTTATTCCAAAATTCACACATGGGAAGAAGGCACACAGAACAGACACTTGATCCCATGCAGGAGATAATGCAGCACTGAGGAGCACCTATCAGCAGATCCCACCTGTACTGGCATCACAGCCTTTTTCAGGAACCTATAGTAAGTCTGGGCTGGTTGGGCCATTTGTCTTCAGCAAGGTTATCAGGTTAGCAAGTCACAGACTCCAGCAGCTAGGCACATCAGGCCATTTCCCAACTCCTATCCATAGCCACGTCTCCCCTCACTAGGTTGCAGATAAGCAGTGCTCTTCCCACAGAGTACCCAGGATCTCCATCCTTTCCCATCCACAAACACCTCACTGACTTCTTTTAGGTAGGGCCCAGACAGCCTGATCCCCAAGCATGCCAAGTGCTCAAGATTTTGACTCATCCAGTACTGCCTCCTCACTATGCTTAATAGCTCCTGACTGCTCTTTCACTATGTCTATGGCTGAAACACTGGATTTATTAATGCATTTTTAATTAGCAGACTCAGTCTCCAGGGGAAAGTGTCTTGCATCTTAATGACTTTTGCTTTGAACCTTTGCCAGAGAATGCTTTATACCATAAATCTATATCTGCAACCAAGTTTCCTGATGATCCTCAACCTGTATGTAAGCTGAGCAGCCAGGGTTGGGAGGTAGGTGAGGGTGAAGAATTTGCTAGTTGGACATAGTTCCAAATATAGTCCAAGATGGTGAAAAGTTTTAAAACACTCATTTGAGTATGAACACATTATAGAAAACTTAAAAAGCCTCTTCATAGTTAAAGAAGTGCTGTAGGGATGGCTTGCTGGAGCACAGCAATGGGGTTCAAGTGGTTCTGGGGGAAGTCTGAGCCTAAAACATGTTTGGGAGAGGCAGGGGACAGGAGTCAGCCCTCTTCTTCTCGGGGACAACAGTTCTTTTTATTTGGAGCCTTGTTCAGGGCAGTTCATAACATGATTATTCATCCTTCCTCTCCAGGTGGTACCTTTTTACAAGCCACATCTTTCCAGATCAGCTTGTAATATTACAGGCCAGCATAAAGACCTGTGTTTTCCTTGGAGTTAGTGACATTTTAATCAACTCTTCCAATAAAGAGTTACACATTTAAATGTTACGCTGTTTCCTTCAGATTTTCCCAGGCATTCCATTAGTTTCAATATGGTTTCAATGCTTTCTGTATTACTCCGGCTCCAGATCTCATTTCAAACCAGCAGTTAAAATTGAGCTGTTCCAAGCTGATCAATGCTGCAGGAGCCCACAGTCCTTAGCTCCATGTCAGAATCCATTTCCCACCTCTAGGAAGAACAAGGGTTGAACCCATTTCCTCCTCTCCCCTACTTTTGGAAGGGTGGGGGAACTGTTGACAGTTTTGTGGTTTATTATCCACACAGGTCTATAGATCTATACCTTCCAAATGTGTTCAGCAGTGCTGCCTGTCTGGTGCCAGCTGTTCCTTGGTTTTCTGGCTCCTCTGCCACACAAGCTGTTAGTGATGCCATTTGTCTCCATCCTCCTCTGAAAGGCACATCCCAATGGCACACGATTCCCAATAGCAGCTGCTTCTCCAACCCTCACCCACATGCTCCCTTCTCCTTGCTAGAAATGAAGAACATGAACTCTTAGAGGAGCAGGAGGACCTAGAATGAAAATCCTTTCAGAGTGGAGAGTAGCAGGTGCTAAATATTCATGCAGCTATTGATTTGCTGCACTGTACTACATATGCAGGAGGTATTTATGATCCACTGAGTCTCCTGATGAGCATCCCATCCTCAGCTCCTTTGGGTCACAGTGCAGGAGGCAGAAGCACCCTAGAACTAAGAAGTTCTGATTAAAACATCAGCAGTAGCCACTGTACTAGAAATACATACAGAAGTCTTCTTCCCACAGCAGGACATGTATTAATCCTTTCTTCTCTGTCTACCCAAAGCCTCATCCTTCCAGGCAGCAGCAAGACCCACTTCACCTTGGGCCCACAAATGTCCCTTTGCCATGCCTGATATCCCAGTCAGACTATCTACTGCTCAGTAATTCCTCCTTAAACCTGTTGCAAGGATCACTTCACTGCCTTAAGCTGTACTCCAAGGGACTGGGGAAGCAGCTTAAGCAATGTTGCATAACTCAGTCCTCCCTCTTGGAGTATCCTGATCCTGCCCACCACCTCCAGCAAGGCCTCTCACACAGTCCTGTAGTGCTGCAGGTCCACTGCATCAGAGCACCACAAACCTTCTGCCCTCCATGTGATGCTACCTTGCTAGCACCTGGAGTTTGCCAAAACTGGGGCTGCTGCTGAAGCCCAAAAATCAGGATTGTCATCCTGCTGCTCCTCCAGGAAATACCTGAGTTGCAAGGAAGGGTTTCCTTTCAAGTTCAAGATATATGCAGCTCTAAGTGGCAAGAGATGCAGCCTCAGAAGGCTGTCCTGCAGCCCAGCTGCATACCTCTCCCTGTTCCTTGCTCACAGTCTCACCTTCACCAACTCTTTTTGCTTTGAGCCAGTCAAACTTCATTCCCAAAGGAGGTTTTGGGCACAGACTCCCTGAAGATGTCTCAGAGGCTCAGTAACAACCTTGCAAAGAGGCTTGGACCACATTTCCAAAGCTGTTGTGGTTTGCTTTGTAAGAAAACTCCTTCCTACACACTACTACAAGCATTTTGACAGGTCAAGTATACCTCACTTTCCCTGGGTGTTGCCCAGTTCTTCCTAAGTGGACAGAAACAGCAGACCAGTTTTGGGGAGAAAGACAGACTTGTATAGGATGGAGAGTTTTGGAAGCCTCTTCTCTCTCTTCTTCCTTCAGGCAAGACAGAACAATAATTTCATTTCCTGGGCTGCTTTCACAATCCCTTATCCACCAGAGAGACCTGCTATATGTCACTCCTTCACCCTACTCTTTGCAGTAATCACCCTAATTTACCAGCAGCACTTCTGAAAGTGGTACAAGGTGTAGAGTCGCCGCACAGTACAGCCAGAGGCCATACCCCCAGCACGACTGGGAGCCTCTGCAGAGCAAGGTCAGGGTCCAGTCACCTTACACCTCCCTTTGAAACCTCAGCGCCACCTGCTGCAAAGGTGGAGTTTCAAAGGCTCTACAAGGTAGCTGTTCATTCTGCCGTTCCTTCCTCCCTTCACACGGCCTCTGCCATCCTGCATCCCCAACCACTGATATCCAGCGGTTCTTCTAATCCAATTTATCGTCTAGTTGTTTCATCCCAGTCAGCAGATTCCCCTCTCCTCAGGTTACTGACATATTGATCTATGTCGAGGACTCAGAGATGCCACATGCCAGGTCTCAGAGTTTCAATTCCCCTCCTTTCTCAGCAAGATGTGGGAAAAGAAAGGGTGAAGCCCAGAGGAATAGCAAGTTAAAGGGACAGCCAAACTCCCTGTGGGCAGATGCTGTTCTAGCTGAGGGATTGCAAGTGGTGCAAGAACAGCATTCATGAGTTCTACACATTCCTCAGGAGCAGCCTGCAATCACTCACCTCATCCCAGCAAACGTTAAGTGAGATGGTTTTAAAGATCAGGCTCTAGGTCAACAGGCTGAAAGCAGAGACAGATCACAATATGTCAGCCAGGCTGCATGGGGAGCTTCCTGAGAGGCACCTGAGCCAGCCTTGGGGGTGGAACTCCTTCACAGAAATTCCTGCTGGGTGCACAGGGCTTCAATGGGAGGCAGCAGCACAAAGATGTCAGGAGTACTGTATTGTATGCAGCATATCTATTTACTATTTCTTTTTGTGCTGTTGGTCCATTTTTCCTTCAAAGGGTCATTTTCTGCTCCTGCCTAGTCTGTGCTGAAAGCTGGAGAAGCATAGGCCTTCCAGCGCACTTGGCAGCTTGCAATATGTGTTTGTACACACACTCCCCTGCTTTAGAGCCCAGCACACAACTCCACCATGGCTTGAAAAACAACTGGCAATCATGCACCTATAGCAGACAGTACGGTACTGTTTGGTACCACAACACCAGGCTCCCAGCTCTGCCCACCTGCAGAGGCTTTTGTTCAAGCTGGATCCCTGCTTTAATGATTTGGAGCTGTGAGACAGGAGATCTGTCCCTCCACCCCATGGCTTCCCAAGTAAGTCTCAGTCCAACCCTTGCAATGATTCCAACCTCAGCTGCTGTGGCCCCATGCCATATTCAGTGGAAATGGAGGTTAAGGTCATCTTGCTCTCAAGGGTGAGATTCATGGTGAAGCAAGAGAGTGAGATTTCAGTGAGATTTCAGCTGATTCTTGTTTCATCCTTCTCACATTCTGGAAGGGAAAAGGTGCTCAGTGAGACCCAGGAGAACCAGCAAGCTCCCCTTCTGTCATGACATGGAAAACTTGACAGCATGATACGGTGATTTAACCATCTGGACAAATAACAACAACATTTAGCACTTTACCCTCTGCCTCTTTGAGAGAAGGACATAGCAATATGCTAGGCATTTCTAAGGAGGAAAATACCTGTGGGTCACAATACAACATTTTTCACACTCAGGGTTTTTAATGGATTTCTTCCCACCCTGGCACCTGTAGATGCAGTTGGTCCAAGCTCTATTTTCATAACCTGCAAGAGTGTCCACTGGAATTTCAATTAGATACAAAACCTCTTAAGTAAGACAAAGCTCCCAGAATTGATTTTAAAAGGCATCTGAGACACAAAATCCTCCTCCTCAAAATCACTCTCCTGACAAATACTCATTCCTTAGCTATCCAAGTGTGTTTTCACACCATGTAAGCGGTGACTCAGAGAGCACTGGCCTCATACCCCACTTTGCTGCTCTGCTTGGAGGAATTGTTCAAGGAAACCAAATGGAAGTTTCTATTTGGTTTTGCCTCTCCCATGACAAAAGGCTCCTAACTGTTGGGGAGGTGGCTATGCAGAGGGTAGAGTACCACATGGGTGGGAGAGATTATCAAGGGAGTGCAAAAGAACCAGTAAGGTCTCCCAGCCTAATCTTCTTGTTCAATGGACAAAGCATTCACCTCCAAACGAGAATAGCAACTAGAAAGTGGAAGTAAGGGGATGAAAGTTAAAGCTGTGTCATTGAAAGACTGGGACAGACTTCATCAGACCCATGCTAGAACTGCCACCTATTAGCAAAATCTGGTGAGATAAAGAACTTTAGTTAGCATTTTCATGGTGTATTAAATAAAGGTGTCTGCCCTCGAACCCTCATTCCTCAGGCCCTTCACCCTGCTCCCCTTGGGAGGGGTAGGTATGCATTATTAGAATGGCACACCAGCCTCAGACGCAAAGGGTCATGCTACCTGGAGTTGGTGAGCTCAGCATAGTATAAGCAACTCTGTTGAGATGCATCAGAGTGACAGTTAAGGTCTTTGCCCTTTCCATTAGCTTTATTTTAATTTGAAGCCACACTATTCATTACTTCCATTATATCCAGTCTCAGCTGGCTAGCACAATGCTCTGTCTTGCTGCTGACTTTGGGCAAGAGCCCCAGTCTCTGGGGTCCTGGATGCATGCATATCATGGCAACAAATTGGCCAGCAGTGACACCTGGGCACTGGATTTTGCACATACAAGTGACATGGGTCTTCTAGAACACTGCTCCGCTCCCCCACCACACCAAAACAAAACTTGTCTCTGTAGCAAGAGGCAGCTGTGGGTCTGGGCAGACATGAGGACAGTCCACATTGTTCCTATTCCTTTGCCACAGAAAAGCTTTAGTTTACTTAAGGGTGGAGCTGATGTGATGTGGATAGTCAAGAGCCAAGTCAGTTTGCCAGAGGAGATGATGTGTTAGCTCATCTGGAATCTTATGCAATGATGGCTGTAGCCCAAGACCACAGGCTTCAGATGCTGGAAAGCAGACACTGGCTACAAGAATGAGCTAAAAGACCCAAAGTTTCACTGATTGGCCTGGAGTCCTTAGTCTAAGAGCTCTTCCAGTGGCATATCTGACCAACTTCCCAAAATTTCAGGAAAACTTCAGAGAAGCTACTTGAATTGGGAAAAGAATGATCCTCATTCCCTGACATAATATTGTGGTTCTCTCCCCAACACTCCTCATCAAAGGGATTCTGGGAGAGAGCTGGAAATATACTTTTCAGCTGGTTCTTTCCATGCATTTAAGCACCTGTTCCTGTCTCTCCTCATCCCTTCTCCTGGGATGACAGCTTGGGCAGGAAGTCCCTGGACTTGTCAGGATGACAAAGAAATCACTGCAGCAGTCACAAGACAAACCAGGAGCCTCCTCTCACTAGCTACAGCACACAGTCTTGTGCTCCACTTATCTGAAGGGTCATTTTCCTTGTGGTTCAGTGCTGGAGCTGGAAAACCCTTTCAAAAAGGGAATTTGGAAGCCTTACCTCAAGTTAAGGAGCTGCTGCACAGAACAACACCGAGAACTGCACAATAAGGAGGAGCTTCACTGTGCCAATGCAGCTGTAGGGACCGGCAGACTTTTGGGGTCAGGAACTTGCCTGACAGACTTTGGGTTTATGCTGCAGGTTGACCAATGGCATTCTGGAGCAAGAGCACCTGTCCTACTTTGGGACTATCTGGTGGGGTGTGTGGTTGTCCCAGGCAAGCCTAGAATTATATCAACCAACTGGTGCTGCAGGAGGATGGGCAGGTCAGAGAGCCACTGAAGCTCCTCAGAGAGGAAGCTCAGAGAGCTGTGTCTTGAACAGAGCAAAGACGGACTTCCTAGATCAGTGTGTGTGTTTGTTGAGAATGGGCTTGAAAAACAACCTGTTTTAGTAAAACTTGCAGTAAGTTTTCAGGGAGATCATTTATACTGAAGTAGTTGACAATTAAAGAGCATTCTCAAGCAACTATTTTTCATCAAAATTACTTTTCAGGCTCTCAATTCAAGCATGCAAGATAGAAGCTCATCAATAAGATTACACAGTACCTTGTAAGCTGAATATACAGATTCCTTCCCTGTCCTATTAATATTGCAGTTAAGGTACAGACCACCTAGACAAGGAAGTGGAAAGTACTAAACCAGCTCCTGAAATCACATAGTTAACAAGAAAAATCCTAGCAGTCAGTGTTGAAGAGTTTGTTTTTTGTTTTTGGTTTTTTTTTTTGTTTTGTTTTATTTTGTTGGGGTTTTTTTGCAGTACACATTTTGTTTTTGTTTAATATGATATGTATTTATATATTGTTAGTGAAATTTGTTGAAGATGTCTCCTTGCTTGCAAAAACCTGGGTTTAGCAAATATTGGCTGGTTAACTATGTTGTTACTTAGCAACACTAATTGGATTTCAGATTGGAGATTTTTTTTTTGGAAACATTACTTGTATCACTTAGCACTGTGAAGTAAGTTCCTACCTTCATCATGCAGATAAACCCAATCAGAAATCCTCAGTTCACAGGGGTTTAATCTTGTTTACATGCTTCTAAGACAAGAAGAGACACCTTCCTACCTCCTCTGCCAAGACTTGCAATCTTTCACTGGCAGCTGGAAATCCAAGACCAGCATAAGCTCTGACTGCAGACATCAGTGCAAGTGGCATCCATGGCCATGCTGACGCTGTCCCCAAATTGGATGACTGTCCTGCAAGCTGGACAAGTCTCAACTCAGTTGATGGGCACATCAGAAATGGCTCCAGACCGGACAAACAGAGCTTAAATGTAGCTGCTTGGCCACTGGCAGAGGGTGTGTAGTAGAGATCCCAGCTGAGAATGGTCAGATAAATGAAGGTGTACCCAGGACCCTGGCACCGTGGCTGCTTTGGTGGTCCCCTGAATTCCTTCTGCATTCCACCAGACACTCCACATTCATCCAGATGGCCAAGACAGGCAAGAAGACCTTCTTACGTAGCCCACAAAAGAACATTAGCTCCATTAGTTTGGGACATCTGACCAGGACTACGTATTAGCTACATAGTGTCTGCAACTTGGGTACACCGTAATCACCCACCCCTCCAGATGAAGACCTCCTCCAGTTGAGCACAAAGGCAGAAGGCCCACAGCACGCTGCTTAGATGTGATGAAAAAAGCTTGGCAAGTGTCTCCTCTGAGAGCCAGAGAGCAATCAAGCTGGCATTATTTTGAGGCAAGGGCAAGCTGACCAGGACTTGTCTGAGGCCCATGCACATTCCCACTGCACTGCTGTCTGGCCCATTGCTGCTTGAGATGAGGATGGGGAGAAGGAAGGATAGTGCTGAATTAAGTGTCGTGCTGCATCCCATCAGTGCAATGTATCTGCTGTTGGAAGAAGCTTGCAGGGGTCTCCAAGATGGAGTGGTCTTTTTTTACAGTCTTTCTCTCTCCTTTCACTATGTTCATCTGAGGCAGTGGGGGTGGGAGGGTACTCTCATCTTGGCACCTCCGTGGACTGATTTATGGAGTGAGCAAGAGGCAGACAGAGCAGCAGGTACATTGTGCCTTTCCCCTGGAGTCAGTATAGACAATGCCATGGCTGAGGGATGCTCAAAGGTGCTGCCCATCTAAATGCATCTAAATGGCCCTGCAATGGCTCCACTGGCCCTTTAGCAGCCCGCTCAATAGTGGGGACCACCCACAGTCTTCCCACCTGCCTGTACCTCAGTCCTTGCTGCAGTACTGCAATTCAGAGAAGAGCTCTGAAAAGTTGCCAAACACCATGGGAGGCACAAAAGGGAGTCAGGCCCTGGAGGAACCAGGTGTTTTGGGTTGTGCTACATAAAGGTTGTCTATCTGCCATTACAGGGAGGGCTTCATTCTGGCCAAATGGTTTTCTATGAAGCCCTTTATCTCTGCAGAGATGCAACGGGTGAGGGTACTAAACAATTAAAGAGAAGTGCTGACATCCTCATGCAGCACAGAAAGAAAAGAGGCAATTGCAGGGAGGTGTCAAGCTGTAAACTAGTCTTTTTATGCCCTAAAGATGTTAATCTCCACCTTCAGGAGGAATGAAGCAGTATTTTCACAGTGGGGATGACCCTGAGGGACTGGGGGTATGGAATTATGGGCATACAAATGTACTCAGCCCCATGCAACAGGATGAGACCAGTCGCTATCATGGCAGAGTGATGCCATGGTCTGAGCACTGTCAGAGCTGCCCTTCCTCAATGGATCATGCAAATACAGCCTGCTCAGGTATGTGTACATCTTTCCTTCCTCCAAAGTTACAAAGGAATTCTGGACCAATAGACAGACTTCAGCAACATGTCCGGACTCAATTGTAAGCAGATGGGTTTGACTCTAACTCCAACTGGATTTTCCCAGTAGGGGAAAACTGGGGCAATTTTTTTTTTAGTAAGCTGTTTACCAGCTAAACAAATGTCTTCTGACACATGTTGAATCCTGTTTCTTTTCACCATGGCTTGGAGTTTTCCAGTCCTGATACCAGGACTAACCAAGTTTAGGTTGGCAGATTAAGCCTGGGAAGTGAGACATGGACTTTCCAGACCATTCCTAAAATAGGAAAGCATTTCACCTCATGGTAACTTTACACACCCTTGTTACTAACCCAGGGGATGGCAGGACCTTCCTGGTCTTGCTTGGGCTACTCCTTCTCAGCAAAATGGTCCTCTCTAGGAACTTTGGTGATAAACCTGAAAACAGCAGGACACCAAATGAAAGGAGAAACAAAATCATCTATATTTTGAGACCTCTCATTTTGAACCAGGACAGGAAAATGCCATGCATAGCTTCTTTGTGTTGGAAGCAAGTCTGGTGGTGACTGAACAGTATTGAAGGGCTGTTTCCTTCACGTGGAACTAGAAAACTAGAACATGTATTTAGAGGGTAAACAGGTAATAAAAAAAACCCAACCAAACAGCATATTCGCTGAAAAAGTAGATTTATTAAGTCTTTGTTAAAATTCTCAGGAGATGGTGTTGACTTACGTGTTGGAAAACCAAATCCTGGAAACTGCAACTATGAATTGTTGCATTAAATCTGCCACCTCTCCCTAAAGCCCTCATGAAAACAAAAAACCACCCCGATGGAAGCTGCTGATTTTTTCTCAGCTCAAACTATAATCTGTTTGTCAGGTTCCAGATGCATTTTACAGTGGTTGAGATACATAGATTCATATATATTAGGGGTTGGAAGGGACCTAGAAGATCATCTAGTCCAACCCCCCCGCCCCGAGCAGGATCACCTAGATCAAGTCACCCAGGAACAGATCCAGGAGGCTCTTAAGTGTCTCCAGAGATGGAGACTCCACAACCTCCCTGGGCAGCC
>JAOEGS010013316.1:2533-14352 GCA_025447755.1 Corythornis vintsioides | reverse complement strand
CCCACAGGCACAGAGAGAGGAAAAAAAAGGAGAAAGGTTTGGGTTCTCTCCTAAAGGGAATTGCTACCCCTTGACACCCACAATGTATGCTGTGCCTGGCAGAGGTTTTCACCCCGTGGCTCATCACTCCTGCTGACAAACTGGCATCTCCACAAACAAAATGCCTCAGAATCACAGAATCACAGAATGTTAGGGGTTGGAAGGGACCTAGAAGATCATCTAGCCCAACCCCCCTGACAGAGCAGGATGACCTAGACCAAGTCACAAATAATCTTCCCTGACCGGGAATCGAACCCAGGGAATGTCATTGAGAGTGATGAACCGGAACCAGTAGACCACAATGAGAAGAAAGAACCACAGCCTCTGATGGTGTCTGATAATGCAGCTGGTGTGGGTTGGCAGCAGACTGCTAAGCAGGGGGTTCCTTGTACCCCCCCAGTTGTGGCTGCTCACCTGTGGCACCTCATCCAGGTAGAAGATGGGAGCCTGACTATAGGTAAGAAAGAGACTCTCCAGGAAGATGAGCTTCAACTAAAAGGTGTCTCAGCTTGCTTGCTGTGGAAATTTGGGTTTGGGGGTCGCTCCTTTGAATCTTCTGGGAACTGCTGCTGAAATCAAGCTGAATACTGAAGCCCTTTTGTTCAGAGAATCTCCTGCCACAATGGACTATTATTTTATTTCAAAGACTCAGCAATTTGGATTGGTTTAACCTTTTCTAGGTTTCCTTTGCATAATAGCACAGATGAGCTCTAAAGTCTCTTCAAGAGCACAGGCTGAAGCAGAAGATTATGATGGAGAGAGAAGAAAACATGCAAAACCAAAGGAGTCAACACTGTAATTTCCAGATGTGATTTGCTTGCCAAACCTCCCTGACACATTCCGCCCAGGCAGAGCAGAGATGGCTTTGATGTGAGAAGCAAGGCTGCACTGCTGTGTGCCCTGATCCTCAACAGAGACAGCTCCAATGGGTTCTGCCAGCACTTATGGGAATATGGAATCCCAATGGGGCCACCTAAAGCCACAACTTATGAGACCTGGGGAATGAGTAACATTGGAGATTGCAAAACTGACAACAGGCAACCAATAAACCCCACTCAGGTATAAGAGGAAAGCCCCAAACCCCAGACCTCCATCAAATGGGGCACCACGGCATGCACTGTGGTGCCTCACCACCCCTTTGACACCTTCACATCCCCTTAGAGAAGCAATTCTCAGCCTGCAGCAGGGCTGAAGCCCATCTTCGTTTCAGGGCTGTTGTGGGTGCACATGCCACCAGGTTAGCTGCATCTCCGTGACTAGCTGAACACTACTAGAGCCCTCCTGGGTGGAGTGGAAGGCTGGAAATACCTTGAGTAGCAGGGGAAAGGTGACATCTTAGTGGTGCAGGGCAGTGTTTCTTTGATGTTAAAACAACAAAGGTGGGTGCGCAGAAAGAAAGGTAATCTAAATGCTGGCAAACAGTGGGCTGCATTTCAAAAGGAACATCAAATAGCTTTGAAAATCTATTTCTCTCCTTGAAGCAAACTGCTCTTCCTGGGCTATTACAACACTCTGAGTCTTACTCCCTCCACTCTCAAGGTTTCTGGAGCCAGGCCTCTTTTAAATGCAATTTTTACAAAGCTGTTTCTGCCTGGACTGGATGCAGCCCCAGCTCCTCAGCTCCCTGCAGTGGGGCTGGAAGCAGGATGAGCAGGGCAGGAGGCTCAGGCTGCTCCTGCATGGGAACCCCTCTGAGTCTGCTTTGCAAAGGCAAGAGGAAATGCAAGGATTATTCCTGTGTCACATCACCCTCACGGTGATCACCTCAGGGTGCACAGGGAACATGCTAAAAGCAATTATTTACAGACCAGTTGGAGAGTGTGCTCCTAAACTGGATTTGAGCAGAATTCTTTGCAGAGGGAAAGAAGGGGACCAAAGACCCAGAAGGCAACAGGGAGGAGACCCTCGGTACCCCTCAGGGTACATGGCCACAGCCTCTATTTCACAGGGCAAAAGCTCAGCTGGGCATCACAGCAGGATTTTTTTCATGTTCTGGGTTTCCATAATCACGAAAGCTACAGCTTTTGTGTTTGTGTATTTTTAAGCTAAAGCTACAATTCTGCATTATTTGGACTCCCAGAGCTGGGGCTTAGGCACAAGCAATGAATGCTTTTACCACCTAAATGTTTGTAAGCCCCTGCTGACATTGCATCTTTCAGATTCAAGTCAACAGAATTGTTTATTCTGAAACAGTTCCTTGACTGAAAAAAAAAAACCCAAACCACACCTGTTTTTGTGTCAATGTTTTCTAAACAAAATATTTTGAGTAGTTTGATTTATTCTATTTGCAATACTAATTTGTGCAATTTTTCAAAATCAGACACAACAAAAAAAAAGAAGCAAGATCTCACAGTTGCTTCTTGCATTCATGAAATGCTTCAGTTTCACTTCTTCATCTGTTAAACATTAATTCATGAAAATAATCTGCCCCTCCCTTCATGGCATGTTTTCATTCAAAAATCACCAGCAAGCTTAAAAAAAGCAGCCTGGGGCTGCCCAGCTTAGCCCCAGGACCAGCTCCCCTCACTCCACATCCACACCTTCCTGGGGACACTTAGCCAGGTTTGTGATCATATAATTGCACTATGTTTTGATGGTTTATTATTTTGATTTTGATGCAGAGCAGCCTGTTCCAGCTCCTCATAAGAAAGACAATTATGCTAACTTTATTGAATTTGCATTCAGGTCTGATTTGTCAGAATTGTATATTGGTTCTGGGAGATGGAAGTGGGGGAAGAAATGGTGCATTTGTTTTTCATGAGTACAGGAGGTAAAAAAGGTATAACTACGTTTAGCAGTCTCTTCCAGCCAAGTCCCTTCTCAGTGCACAGACCCACTGGCACTGCTTATAACCCTCAAACCCTGCTGCCTAGCTATGGCAGTCAGTGAATAGACACAATGAAAATGGAATATGAAAGGTTGCAAATTGTCAGTGTTTTTGTCCTGCCAATTCTTAGAGTCAAGTCACACAGCTGAATACTTGCAGCCCTTCTGACACCATGCTGCACGTTGGACAAGAGGAGCTGGCCTTCACATCAAAGCTGAGTGCTACAGCAGCATTGTGCTGCTGTCACAGCTCAGTGTAGATACTGAAAAGGAGAGGCTACAACATGTAGGGACGCTGCCAAGATCAAACTCTGAAAAAGTTGATTCCTCCTTATTGTTCCTAATGCAATCATGAGTAGCAGCTCCAAGAAGTATCACAGCACCTTTGGGTAAGGGGCTGTACAGAAACAGGATCACGGCTGTTTTGAACAACTTCACGTTTGAGGCAAGAGAACAGCTAATGTAGATTCCTTCCTACTGCAGAGAAGATACATAAAAGATTCAGGATTTTCTGCACATAATGCTGTAAGAAGTGAGTGTGAACATGGTAAGATCACCTCTAAGTGTACACTTACAAGTAAATAACGTGGGCAGTAAGGAAGGCTGGTCTGAGACTTCATACCCACCTATACCCTTCCTGGACTCCCACTGCTGTGGTAAAATTCTGTGCCAGAGCTGCTAAACCTCACCCAGGGACTGCAAACTCATAATCATCCTTCTTCCAGGAGCAGCCAGTGGTAGCTCCTGGTCCCATAGAGCACACCAGGACTGCTCTCTTCCTTTTAAAAAGGGCTTGAGGGTGGTTTTTCATTGCCTATCATAAAGAATCAGAAGTGAGTGATGCTGAATCTGGCAAAAATGCCAACTGGAAAGGAAATGGGAAAGACTGTTGTCCAAAGAGAACGGTGGAGGGAAAGGGAAAGAAAGATGGAAGACAACAATGAACAGCTCTACTAAGTTTCTTAATAAAAAACCCAACCAATCTCCAGCTAAGCTGACCCTCCCCAACAAAACTATGGTCCACCATGGTAGCTCCATTTACCAAGGAAGACCACAGTTCTTTGATAAATGCAGGTATAGCCTGATCAATTTTCTGACTTCCATAGAAATCCCATTTTGCTTTAATTTATACACTTCCAAGGCCCCTATATTCTGTTTGAACATAACCTTGCTGATGCCATACTGGCAGTCTCCATGGCAACCCAGCCCATCACAAGGCATGATATCCTTGAGGTCATCAACACAGTGAGAATGGTTGCTGCTAAAGGGGGACATAGGTGGATCCATACCCTCTATTAAAATCTACATATGACCATGTACTTTTATGACTGTTCTTCTCATCTGGCTTCTCACACTCATGAAGCCGAGATTAAAATGTTAAGCTCTACCTCAGGAATGGAGCAGCATGCATATTTTGGATTTCACACCTCTCTGAGGACACTTGAAAGGAAGTGAGGCAGGCACACAAGGCTCCCGTGCTTGTGCAGTCAGTGCTGCCAGCATGCAGTGCTGGTGCTGGGGGGATGGCACATGTGGGACATCAATGCAGGTCCTGTCTCAGGCTCAATACCATATGATTGCCATGAAAAAAGGTATTTTCAAAGGCACGTGCGTGCTCAGTTTTTGCAGCAACTTGGTAGGAACTGGATGTTTGCCTCCCAGCATATTGTACAAATCAAAGAAAGAAACAGTTTTAAAAGAAATATACCACTAAGTTTCCTTTTCTTTTTTTCTTTCCTCCTCCTTTTACAAGATAGACCTCTTCCACCTGCAATTCATCCAGATGTTGTGTGCATGACTAAGAAGGAATGTTTTAATTGTCTCCTTGTTGAGCTCCGTATTTAAAATCACTGTGTTAAATTATTCTGCCTTTTGGAGCTTCTTGATGTCTACTAGTAATTGCAAAATATCAATATTTTTTCAGACTGTCCCATGTTTCTTACTCCAATTTCAAGGAAGTGTGGGAGAGTATCTTTTTTCATTGCTATTAGGGGGAAAAGCTCAATGCCTATAAAATATGCTGAAGCCTGCAACAAGAGAAACAATCCACAAAGCCAAATAATGCATGCCAGAACCCAGACAACTCTCTCCTCGAGCTTTCCTATGTGTTCCTGGCATCACAAATTGTTTCAGAGGGTCCAGTTTGCCAGCAGAGCACCTCTTCAGTGTGGAATGGATGTCACACAGCCACAGTGCGTTGCCAGTATCCCTGTACCTTGCCACATGACACCCACTGATGCCAGTGGGTGACAACATATGTGGGAGCTGGCCTGCATTACAGCCTCTGCCAAACCCAAATGTCTTTCCTGGTACAACAAATCCCACGGAGCAGTCAGGATTTGCTGCCCATGGGACCAACCATGTAACCAACCATGTGTGTGCCAAGAACACAGCTGGCTACTTCACCAGAACCTGCAAGCATGGAGAACTGCTGGGAAGAGAGAAGCATGTGAGCTCTCACAATAAACCCTCACGCTGTGCATGATAATCAGTCATAAAAAACAGATATAACCCTTCCCAGTTAGACAGTTGTAACTAATCTGGGCTCTTCCCTCTGCAGGACCTATTTTTCACAGGGCCTTTTCAGCTCAGTCCCAAAGTAAGGCATGTTCAAGCTGCTTCCAGACAAGGATAATTTTTTCCACCATTTGAACTGTCACGGTGAAGCTGAACATAGATTAATTGATCCCTTCAGGGATCACTGGGTCTCTTTTAAGAAACTTATTTATGCCCTGTGTACTTTCTGCACTTGGTGAAACACCCAGATTGATTCATTTTGCAGTACCATATCATGGTGAAGAAACCACTGAAACTCAGAGGAACCATAATACTAAGACATTTCCTGAAGAAAACTTACATCCTGCTAATATCTGAATTTTCAGATATTTCCATCATTGCTGAAATCAAGCAGTGAAATACCACAATTCAGGTGCCAAGTATTTAAAAGATAAGCTTTAAAAAAATGCTATTTTTTTAAAACAATACCAGACTGTGTTCTTCTTGTTTACTTTCTGGTGCCATAGCATTCAGTCATGGACAAGATCTCCAGAACTACAGGCAGCCAAAGCATTCCTGTGTGTAGCTCATAACATGAAACCTTGAGCTTCATGGTTGGTGTGCAAATGAAGCCTGCTTACCAGCACACAGCTTGGGAGACCCCTCTGAACAAAGCCAGAGAAGGAAAAGGAGCTGCAGAAGCGACAGTGCTCATATGCTTTACCAGAGAACGTCAAGAGAGCAATTCTAGGATATGAAACGAGCGTCCACACATTGGTTCCCATTCCACAGCCAACATCCCTAAGCAGAGTGCATGGCAATTCCTAGTTTACACTTCTGAACCAGTTCCCTTTACAGCTGGAGCAGTAATGGAATGGAGGCCTAGCAACTATGATTAAATAACAGATTGAAAATTATTTAAACACATGCTTTAAGAATGGGTTGATACAAGTGAGTGACGTGAATCATTAAAGGCAGTGGGAGGATCCTACAGTGGGAATAAGAATGGAGACTCTGCAGCCCACAGGCGTGGGGGCTGAATGCTGTGTCCCTGCCCTCCTACCCCAGGAAGCCAGCCCCATGGCAGTGAGACAAGCCTATGCCAAGCTCCCCTTCTGCGAACACTGCTCTGAAACATGCCTGCTGCTCTGTCAGAGCCCCCACATGCAAGTCAGCTGCTGAGCTGATAGCCCATGATTGCTCCGCTTGGGTTCTACCAACTAACAATACCTGAAAAAGAAAATGTTTTTAGCTGGCCTGAGTGGAGCAGTCTGATTTTTGGGAAAGCACACAGAATGCAAAGTAATCAGCTTGCTCCATGAAAAATGGGGAAGTTTCAGTGGTAAAAAGTATCTTCATTCTCTTTCAGTAAATCCTTATTTCTATGGTGATTTGGGTGTTCCACTTTAACTTTGCACCCCCTGGTGAAAGCCAAAAGGTTGTACCACACAATCCAAACAGCTGTTGCTTGAAGCAGGTGACACAAAACATGACATTACCCTCAAACCAAAGGATCTGTCTGAAGGAGACTGGTGTATAAAAGACTGACAGGACTGTGGAAAGTTCTAGGGGGGATTGATACTCCAGTGACACCTTGAAACAGGTGAGGCTTATCTTTCAAAATCTCTGCAGAAGCAGGAGGTTGAAGTAAGGGGGGTGAAACTGTTTTCCTAGATCTCTTCAGGATTGTATATGCACTTTCATCTTTTTTTGGCCTAGGGCACTGTTCTTCTTCTGTTGCTTCAATACGTCAATTGTGTCAGCAGCTGAGCAAAGCAGCTGCTAGGGAATTTCTGGGTGCTCTGACTCTGGCATCCTGCTGCGAGTCTCTTCTATATATCTATTTCCAGCTGCTTGCCTGCATTAATGCAAAGGAGCCAACAGTTTGGCTCCACAGTTATTAAACTTTTCTTCTCTGTGACAAGGTGTTAACCTCTGCTCTACATTAATTTTCCAAAGCTTTTACATGCTAGGGAAATTACCAGCCATGAACCACAGAACAGTGGGGAAAAGTGCACGCTTCACATTAGGGATGATCATTTGGTGTTGACCAGACAGATGAGCAAGCAATGTGTGATCAAGCAACCTTGCATTACAGACCCTAATGAAGTCTGGGACAGAGTACTGTCACCTTGATCATCACGAGGCATAATTCAATATCTGCTCCCCTGATGGCCAAGCCAGGTGAGGCTCCACGGGTTTGTCCTAGACAGGATGAGGCCCAAGGCATTGATTCAACAGCTGCTTGGCAGCTCATTTATTCATCTTCATGCTTTGCTCCTGCTCTTCATGAGTCAGCTTGCCTTGCTGATGACAGAAGACTGATGATTGTCATGATCTGTAGACTTGGCTCTTTCCACACAGCTTTCATTTTGCAAGTGGGTGTTTCAGGTGTGGGAATCCCTGCTCCAGAAGTACAGCTGATCTGCAAGTGGTCACCAGACAGATTAAAGTCACTCTGCTATCTCACACACCTGGATGTACAGATCTGTGGACTGTTCAGACATCACTTACCCTGCTCATCGACTCCCATGAATAACAGCCAGCCCAAGACCCAGCCTCACTGCCCCTCACCAGCACCTCCATGAGGTTATCTGTGTCTCCTCATGCTTGAAGGAGAGCAGAGCAAGACTCTGATGAAGGATGAGAAGGGGTGGATATTAGTGGCTCACGAGGTAAAAGCATGAAAAGTAGGGATGCCAGATGAAACAAGGCTTTTCAGAGCAAACAAGCAGGCGCATACAGGGTGCACATGAAGAAAAGCTGCATCTGAGATAGAAAGTGACATGTGCCATTCAGGACTGACAACAGCATTGCAACACCTGTGATCTCTTCCTCTGGAGTCCAAGAGCTTGCATGGTCTGGGGAAAGGGTTCTGTGGTGGATGCAGCTTGCTGGAGGTGGGTGAAAGACAAACCACCTCTGTTGGTGTTCAAAAAAAAGTATGGTAGAGCTGTCAGGAGCTGGCCCATGTTACCTCTGGGCTGTGAGACACACATAGTGCCAAGAAGGTCAGCAAAACAGCTGAGTGGTGCACAGATGTTCATTTTAATGTTTCCAAGCTGTGGTAAATAGAAGGATCCTTCTGATTTCCTGGTACTGGCCAAGCAAACAGCATGGAGATGCCACTGTTTTATCAGCAAAACCCAGAGCAGGGATAGCAAGATGTGTCCTTTGGTGAAGTGGTAACCCAGCTCTGCTTGAAGCAGGAAGACCTCCTTGGGTCTGTAACATGATCTCAAGATGTAAAAATCAGACACAATATAAACATCATGTGTTTGTGGGCTATTTTCTCTTACATGATGAGAGCTACTCAGTCTGGCTCAGTACTGTCCCGTGGAACTCAACAGCCTTGAGTGATGAGGGCAAGCTGAGGAGCATAGTCTCAAGGTCCTTTCAGTCACGAAGCAGAGACTTTCTCAGCTTCATCTTGCTGCTGCCTGTGCCAAAAGAACCATGCAAGATCCCTGCCGTGTCATGGAGGGCTTTCTTCCTGACTTTTCACACACTGGATTCATTTACTTCATTTTGGAAGTGGCAATAATACAGCAGAAATCCATTCTGACATATGTTCCACATAAAGCTGTGAGGGTTTCAGTTATAATACTATATGCCTAATCCACTGCACAGACATTAGGAGGTACTCAAGACAAATAATGAATCCTAGTGGTGAAGAAGGGACAAGGGAGAGGGAATTGGAAGCAGTTAATGATATATAGTCCTTGTGTTAATGATATATAATCCTTGTGGCAACAAATTCACGTAGCCCAGTTGCCAAAGAGACCTGTAGTCTCCTTCTACAGTTACTGGAAAGAGACTGGCCTCAGGACCCCTCTGTGGAAGAGCAGGACCATCTTTCAGAACTGCTTATCTGAATATAGGAGTCCAGAAAAGCAAGGTTGCCTGGAAGTCTAACTTTGAGGAGCCCAAAGGTAGGCAAGATGTATCCATCTTCTGTGTAAAGGTCAACCAGATCCTGCAGTGATTCCTCTGGGGATCTGTCATGGGACATGTTTTATATTGACGCTACACTGACTCCCTTAGTAGCATTTACAGTGTGAGTCAAGGGATATTTAGACTACTGATAATTTACACAGTGAGATCTAACAATAATCCTTTCCAACAAAATACCAGCACAAAGAGAGAGAATGGGATGAGACAGGCAGTTTAATGCATCCATTCTGTTGTGATAGTCTTAATTTACAGTGTTTCACCTACCTCCCCTGGGTCTGAATTAACTCCTGAGTCTACCGTTCCTGGTTACGTGCCATTTTTTTCAGAGAAATGTCTACAACTAAGAGCAAAAATGAAAACTCCTGCTTTAGATTAAATCCTGGAAATATATCCTGGACTCCCTGATGCACTATAAAGCTGCTATGTGCTCAAATGACATTCCTTTTCTGTGGGCCATTGCAACCTATAAGTATCATTTTATTGAAAGCATAAGAGGACCTGGATCAGAGATCAGGTTCAATGATCATAATAAATTTCATACCACTGCTTCTGGTTATTTTCTTGTGACTTTTTGAAGTCCACTTCCCAGTAGACCATACACCTTTCCTTGACCTCATGATACCACCTAGAGCTCATTCAGTTTGGTCTTGAGGAAAGTATTTGGATTGTAACAGTTTTGCTGACATTCTGTAATTAAAATTAATTAAATGTCGGTAGGTAACTCCTGGGGTTTCTGCCTATTTCTCTGTAACAAGTCATTTCTGCTTATCAAATGAGGGCATTCCAGAAAACTTTACAAATAAACTGTTCTCTCCATCCTCTTCAGTTGCATTTTGCCCTGTCTCTGCTTTCATTTCTTTATCAGCCTAATCAGAGCCACTGGGAACTAGAAAGGAGGATTAAAGTGAGGTGCTGAGGGTTTACCTTCTCAACTGGCTCCTCACAGGACCTGTGGAGAAGTCTTCTACAGCCTCATCTTCCAGACATGGAGTGAATATAAATCCCAGGAGCTGGTGTTCTTTCAGTGTAACCTCTGAAATGTCCTTCTACAGACTGAGCTCTAAGCAGTGGAAAGGAGAATGGAGGTTGTGTATCTGAATGTGAATGAAAGGGGCTGTCTGAGTGTGTAGGATGCAGTGGATTGAAGAATGTAAAGAATAGAGAAAGATAAAAATGGTCTGAACAAGTAATTCTGGCTGTAATGAGAATCTATTTACTAATTGCACTCTGCACTACTACAGTGGAAGGTGACTCTGGGGAGTACCATTAGCTGGTGGGGAGGTCCAGCCCCTGGAGGAGTCAGTGAGAAGAGCTCTGCTGTCTTGAATAAATATAACAAAGGGACCATCCTGGTATTGATTTTTGTGCAAAAAACCTGCATGGCTCAGGAGCAGAGAGAACCTGTTTGTAGACAGCTATCCCAGGTGTGACTTTCAGTGAACACTTCTTGGGACATAGCAGGAACACAGGAACATGTGAAGGATGGCCAGATTTCAAAGAGATCCTGCTTCCCATAATAAAAAAGGCTCAGCTATAAACCTGGGAACAATTACTTCACAAACTCTAGAGGCTTGGTCTCTCACAGGCTTCTTCATGTGATTAGAAAAGATCTCTCCTCCATCTCTGGCCACTTGCTTCTGGATAATGATACACAGACTGTATAGGAACAGATGTGCTAGAAGGAGACAGAAGCTAAAAATAAAGATAATGAAAGCAGTATGTCATATCCATACCACTGGCTTATAATGAAAGAGTGTGCAGTGCTACTCTCTTGCCTGAAAGGTGGCATGGATCCAATGGATGTGAGAAATGCTTGAAGGCCTTCCTGGTGGGATAAACCCAAACTGCAACAGGAACCTGCGCTTCCCCCGCAATATTCACACAAAGACCCGTTCTCTCTACAGACTTGATCCATCACCAAAAGAAGCCTAAAGGCAAACTGCTCAGATAATATGGATTCAAGCACCAGCTGCCTGAAAAAGGTATCCTGCTTCACCGCACGACTGATGTCAACATGGGCCAGTGCTTGGCTAAGAGCAACATCTGCATGAAGTTGATTCAAGTGAAAGTTTGTTGGCAGAGAGAAATGCTTGAAAGTCACATTTGAGCTCTTCAAGCACAGTCTCTCAGGAATACAAGACTCCATGACCAGACTCTTGATTTTTACACTGACTGTCTTTAGTATAACAAAACAAGGTTTCATCCCGTACTTTGAAGGTACTCTATGGCACTAGCTTGGGCTATCTAGGACAAACAGAGCACACAGTGAGTTCTGGGTGGACAGCTGTAGTTTGTGGCACTACAGAGCCAGAGATCACAGATGAAGTCTAGAGGGAGGAAGTTCTTTCCCCAGTTGAAGAGGCTTGGGTTAGAGACCAATTGAGCAGACTGGTCATCTACAAATCTATGGGCCCTGATGGGATACATCCACGAGTGCTGAGGGAGATGGCAGAGGTTATTGCTAGACCACTCTCCATCATTTTTGAAAGGTCCTGGAGAACAGG
>JAOEGS010013315.1:31070-43747 GCA_025447755.1 Corythornis vintsioides | reverse complement strand
TTTCCCCCCTTGTTTTTTTCCCCCGCCCCTTTTTTTTTTTTTTTTTCCCCCCCCCCCCCCCCCCTTTTTTTTTTTCTTTTTTCTTCTCAGCTGCTGGCCACCTTGTCTCCCATATGGATGGGGTTATCTTAGAAGAATCTCCCAGAGAATCGCTTCTTAAACCTCCTTTTGTTTTGGGGTTTGAAAAGAGCATTGTTGTGCATGAAAAGGACCTAGACAAAATCCGCACTGTTTCAATTCAGGACTGTTTAATCAGTCCCTAGTGACAATTTTATGGGTTTTAGGCGGTACAATAGTATCTTTTAAAACCTTGTGGCCTTCATGAAAACAAAGGGCTTGAATTTTATGGGCTTACAACTTCCAATTAGAACAGTGCCAATGTATATGGGAGATTATCAAATTTGTATCATAAAACCCCTTTATAATAAATGATTGCTGGAAGCTAGGGAGGGGCAGAGGGAGAAGGGACCTGGACTTCAAGCAATGGACTTTGTCGCATGTGCACATGCTACTCTCCATTTTAACTCTTTGCAACCCAGCTATGAAGCAGTATCAGCTGTAGAAATAGTGTGACATCCTCAGTAGAAACGGAAACAAAGAGAACAGGAGACTATCCCTTCTCCTCAGCCCAAACCTACACACACTCAGCTTGCTGAGAGTTTTGCAATATCTCACTTCTAAGGCTGCCTCCTTGGGTCCTTGGTTATCTGGGCTGTTCTCCTACCCTGAAGCTCACACCTGGTCACGGGAAGGATCTGTAAAATAGAAGGTCTTCATTACATTACCCGTTTTATAAGTTATTGTTCGTTTGGGCGATGGCATTGGGTTCTAGGGTGTCCCTTCCCAGCCCCAAGCAGCAGTGATTTCCTCTAGTCACCGTCTGCAACGTCCCTTCATGTGGGTTTCTTGACCACAAAAGTTGCGGTTTGTGAGCGTTGCCTTTTATCAAGCCTGTGGAATGCAGTTCCTGGGCATTGACAAAAGCTAAAGTTGCATGATTGCAGGCTGAGGGGAAGCCACTGCAACAGGGGCTCAGGAAGGATGATAGAATCAAATTCAAGTACTAAGAAAAGCAACCCCTTTAATTTGATGCATCCAAATAGAAGAGTGTATTAAACATTTGGTCAATTCAATAGGCTATGGAGGTTTGCAATAAAAAGACTTGTGAAGAAGAAAAGATGGGACCGAAAAGATTCTTTTTCCTTATAGAAAGTAATCAATATGTCTAAACTTTAAATGTATTTAGCAAAGAAAATGGATTTATTAACCTTGCATATGGTTAAGACTAATCTTGATACATTTTAAGAGTTATTCATAACAGCTTTGAGGCAAATGAAACAAGAAACTTACTGCCTTTCAGTGCATTTCTGTTACTTTGGCTTCCTTTTTAGTAAGGCATGAAATAATCTCATTTGTTCATGTTTTAGGGCTTTTTTTTTCCCCCCTCAAATGGATGAATATACACACAATCTCTGTATTTTTTCCCTTTCTTTTGCCCCACCAGGTCTGACTGTCACTTTCACTCTGCAAACAAGACTGATTTCACTGAAGCTAATGAATAAACATGCCATGATCAAGACCTAAATGCCATCTTCAGCTAATGAAAAGCATTGCTATCATCTTCAAACATCTTCCTCGGTGCTTTATTCTTAGTCAGTAAATAAACTATTGACTCTGCAAATGCCCGGTCCTGTTTCAGAGGGAGCACCTGGGCACATTTGTTAACTCAGAACTAAGACATTAAAAAAATAAATCACTAGACTGCTTCCAAAAATGGACAATGCTTCTGAAAGAGAATAAGATCAAGCTTCTTTGCAATAATTTGTGAACTTGAGCATGCCTCTGCTAATGCACTTCCCTCATTAGCTTTTGGATGTGCACACTATATGTTTGTAAAAATTGCAGCAAGTGAAAAAATTGCCAACCAAGCAGAGCTCTGTCATTCTCTTATCACTGACTTAGGAAAAGCTCCTGGCATCCTTGCAGATTGTATGTCTGGGTTAACAGCCCATCGGGAGTGTGTGGTTAATTAAGTGCAGATCAGGTCTCTGGAAACTCTTTAGACTTTTCAGCACCCCTTACCTTGTAGCACTCAGGAGTAAGCCTTCCATCGCTTGTTAGAGGTCAGCTGATGCTGGAGGGGAACAGTGAGCACACTTTGCTTTCTGAAACCAATGGTGCACAGAATTGTTTGTTGGAGGAGCACAGGCCTGGCTATCCCCGTCCTCAGTGCCCTTCATAAACCACAGTTCATTGATGAAAATAGTGTCTCACTGGACTCTATGCCTGATGAATCTTGAGTAGATGGGATCAGCTAGGATACTAGCATACGAGCCTTACTAATGTCATTCAGCCCCTTCATCAAAAACTTAGATAAGGCATTTTTCTTTTCATCAGCTGATACTTCCAATCCTTGAGCACTGGTGCAGTCCCATACACATTGGCCATCAGGTATTCCTAGAATTCCTGCCATGACCAAAGAATTGCAAAGCAAAGAGTCCACTCCTTCTAATTATAATAATATATATATATAGAAGAGTCAAGTACTGCCAGCATCAGTAATGACAGAAGTGCCCCAGGCACCTCTTGTAACTTCCAGAAGAATTCTAACTCATCTTAGTTAAGAAGAAACTTCTGTGGGAAAGGAGGCAGTGTGTTCAGTTGCCCATGTCAGAGAAGTTGCTTTATGCTCCTCAAACATAAAGCTGTGCTCAAGTATCACGCAGAAGTACAGTAGCTCAGATGTTCTGACATTATTAATATGATAAAAAATCACTTACACATCTACAAGATTTAACAGGGATAAGACATCTCTGCCTGCCACTAAGCATAGATTACTGAGCTAGGAGATCAGGATTACTTTTCATCGTATTCAGGTTTACAATTACATTCTGAACAGTGAATGCAATCAGCTCTCTAGACTGAGGATGTTGGCAGTTGTGCCAGTTTTCATCCTGTTTTCTCTAGTCCTCTTCTATTTAAAGAAGGTCAAAAGAGAGGACCCTCCAAAGATAGGTCTTTCAAGTAAAAATTAGGACATCCCTCTACAAAGCAAAGCTATACAGTTATATATATATTAAGGACCAAAATGGAGAACAAGTCTGTTTCAGACATCCACAGGACACAGACTGCCTTTCTGAACAGAAGGAGAACAAACAATTTAAAGGCAACAATGAATGATAAATCCCCTCATCAGTTCTGGAGTATGGAGGGTGTGTTTCCAAGGGACTTTCCATGCTGCTTTCAAGCAGACAGCTGAAACCCTCAGGGGATTCTGTCATGCAGACAGTCCTGGTCGCTAGCCCATAGTGTCCCCAAAGACAAAAATGATTTATTGACATTTCCAATTGCTTTGCAATATTCATTGCCAGGAAGCATCAGAATTTGTATGCTGGGAATGCAGTTTTCTTCTTACCTCCTCATTTTCCTTTTGTGGGTGAATAGGAGATATGGTACTAAATTAATAGACTTTAATTGTATCTGATACTAATCATGACTGTACTAAATCATAAATATAGTCACATAAAAATGTATAGAAAATATTGATATGGATATTTGCAAATCCTTATTTTTATAAAATTGATTTATATAATTACCATATGTAATTTTAATAATATCATTAATTATATTGTTGGTTTTCAGTATATTAGTGCTATGTTGGGTGTTTACATGTCTTACCTCATGTCTGTTACTTGCTTTAAGTAAATCATGTCTTTCTTCACCTGTGATAAAAAGGCAATTGAGAAGAAAATATACTACTGATATTTCTCCATATCTGAATACTGTTGAAAATTACTGAAGATCATTGCCATATGTTCTATTTTTGCTCAGACGTGTCTATTTGTGTTAAATGCTGTTTCCATAAAATCTTTATAAAGCCTTTTTTTTTTTTTTTTTTTTAGTAATTCTTCAAGGCTTGCATCCTTGAAGAATGGAGAGCACCATGTTAGCAAATGTCCTTCTAAGCTATTTGCAGATACAGTTAAAAGGTGAATGTTGCTGCTCTTACTCAGCTCTTTAATCCCCCTACATTGGCCTCAAGATGTCACAGCAATGCTATTGTTCAACAATACTTCAAAGCATTGAAGTTGTGTCTTTACCACCCCAAGTATTTCTCCTGTACCTGGTTCACCTGCCTTCTACTGAAATTGAGAGTATGTTAATATTCTTCCCTTCTTCAACTTTTATTTTTAAACCAGTAATTTAAGACTTTATTTTCTTCACTAATGTTTAATGTAATAATCCTAAGGAACTAATTTTACCACTTAGTAGACTTCAGTCCCAGTTATCCAACAGTTTTTCACAATACCAACATCTACATTTGTGATTAACATTTGTATATTCAAATTTGGCTACTGAAAACTAACTTTTTCTATGCTTCACAGTAAACTATAGTTTATTATTATTGTTGGCTTTGAGTACCTTATTTTTGAATGTTCTTTTGGCAACAGAGAGTTGAATTTTGAGCACACTGAAATTTCAAGTTGCTACAGAAATACTGTTCTGGTGTGTAAATTTTAAGAAAGCTGTTGAAGTTCTCAAAAGCAATCATGCAAGAGCTGCTGGAAAGGTACAGGATTGACAACCATCCTGTGGACTGAAGTTTGGAATAGGTGTCCTGTCCATTCTACTTTACCAAAGAGACTGAAGAAACAGCCTAAGCTAAAGCACTCACATGGTAAATATAAACTGAATAATAAAAAGCTCTTCAGTTTAGCTGGAAAAGTTTAAGGAGGTCCAATAGTTAGATAAAACTTAGCTTGAAATCTGGCCTAACTCCTAATATGTGAGAATAATTAGTAATTTTTACCATATCTGTGTGAAAAATTCCTGACTGAAAAATTTTAGTGGGATATTTGAACAAGAAATTTCTAGTTTAATCATTTATGTTGGCCTTATGTTGAGAATTAATTGCAGGGATACTCATGATATTAGAGATTATAGCACTTGGTCAGAACAATCACTTCTGACCTTGAAATCTAGACATCTAAATGTGTTACCGTAGAATACTTCAGATGCCAGAACATCCTCTGTCATTAACCTATATGAATTATTACTACCCCTGGGCTACTTTAAATACAGCTGATCATGAAAGAGTACAACCAACCTGAACTGCATCAGGTATGGCTGGAAAGCTTTTCAGTGATACAACTGCCCATGCCAGCTCACAGGTAAATGGCTTGTCTAAAAAAGTTGTTGATTTTGGGGTCTCTAGTTCTAGCAGCACCAACCTACCAGTTTGCAGACATCCTACGGCAGTGATGCTACAAAATACAAGATCTTTATCCCTCTCTCCATAACATTTTGCCCTCTGCTATGGCAGCTTGAAGATCACCCAGGCTGTTTTAGTTCTTCTTTTGGCCATGGTACTTCCTCCCTCTGGCATTGACTTCACAGAAAATGGACACTGCTTAAGGACATTTTCAGACTACATTCCCAAGGGCAACTTGTAGCAGATGGCAAAAAATCTGAAAAATCCGGAGGCTGAGGAAATGTATATGTGACTCTCTCTGTTGCTTTTTCCTTCCTCTTGCTTTCTTTTTCAACAGACAGGCTATGTCTACTATAGAATCAGGCCAGTAGCTGTTCTTAACAGCCTCACTCTGCATTTTTCACTATTGTCACTGTACCAGCCAATCATGTAATAAAATGATATATTGACTTGGCAGGTGCTTCTGTTTTGAACATGATTAAATAACTTTTTATTGTAATCTTCAAAGCATTTTTATGGTCATTTACTGAGTGAAAGGGGCTCTGATTTTGTGAGCATCTTCTAGAATATGTTTGATCCTGTCATCATTTCTTCAGAAAATCACACGCCTGTAGCTAGAGTGCAAGATACGGTAAGTGCATGAATTGTCCATTGCTCTCTGCACTTACAACACTGCCTTCATTGTCAATGATAACAACAGCAGGGGAGAAATCTTGGGAGTTAAGCTACCTGCTGTTTTCTCCTTGATGTTTGAGCTCTTGGATGCTGTATGAATCTCAGAGATGCAAAGAGAAGCTTCTTTGTTAATGCCCTATTTTATTTGTTATTTAAACATGGTATGCTGTTTGTAATTAGACTTGACTAGAAAGGAGAAATTCCATTTCACAGGAGATGCAGGTGGTTTTGTTCTGTGTCAGCACAGCAGTATTACAGCACTGATGCAGACCTGGGCTTTTCTGCTGTTCATGGAGTTGCTCTGCAGACCTCCAACTGGGCACTCAATTTTTTAAGTTCCCATCATGTTCCCATGTATTGTGCAGAATTCAGATGTGCACCTCAAACATCCCAATTTCACTGAGTCATCAGTTTCCTGCAGAAAACCTGTTAGGGCATTTGCTGTCAGCATGATCTATCTATGCAACAGCCTTCATCGACCTTCATCTGGGTTTACAGTCCCTGTGCATATCAAAATAGAAGTACTTCTTGTTAGCTGAGTTCGGCTAGTAGCATTGTGAGGATGAAGCAAAGAGAGTTACAAGTAGCACAACTTTGTTTAAATTTAGCAGTAACCAGCTGGCCACATTCTGTAGGAGGCAGGAAGGGAGGATGCATAAGGAGGGAGGGATCTGATGGAAAATCAAGCAAAGGCTATAAAAACATTTCTCTAAAATGGCATAATGAAAAAGGAATGCCAAGCAAAGAGCTTACTGATCATCTGTGTATCACTCTTATACTCCAGCTAGCTCAGCCCTCGGAGGGGGCATGCAGGTGTTGGGACAGATTGCTTCCCACACATGATATTTTCTGCAGGATTCTTCTCCAAAGACAACACTTAATTGTACTTCATTACCACCTACTGAGACAGCCTGTTAAAGTGCAAGGTGAAAATGCAGAAAAAAGTTGAAGACTATGAGAGAGGCAGCATTCCTGAGAGCAACCAAAATGAGACTGAATGCAGAGGCTTGACTCTCAGAGGGAACATATGGACTAACTGGTTGTATATTACCCTCATTTTCATACCCTTATGACCCTCAGGACTGCTGCTTCTCAGCCATTGCTCTGTATTTCTTTTGATTCTGTCTGTGCCACAGCCACTCTCCTCACCTTTGATATGATCTTTCCTCTCACAAAACTATCAAGAAAGAAATGAAGTTCAGATAAAGTCAATTCTCATGGAACAATTTAAAATACAGATTTGAAAGACAGAAGAGGCTGTTAACAATAATGGCCTTTGATATTACAACAAACTGATTCCTTACATCAGGAGGGCAGAACTTTTTGCTATCAAGACTTCTTTCTTTTCATTGGGAATGTCAAAGGAAGGAGACTGTAGGAGATATCTAACAATCCCATGA
This sequence comes from Corythornis vintsioides, assembly GCA_025447755.1. Taxonomy (NCBI): domain Eukaryota; kingdom Metazoa; phylum Chordata; class Aves; order Coraciiformes; family Alcedinidae; genus Corythornis; species Corythornis vintsioides. Next base: position 36,460 of record JAOEGS010013315.1, on the reverse strand, counting down.
ATATATCGAATAAAGCAATATTTCTGGCCATATTAATGTGTTTATGATTAGGAGTCTATGCCACATTTTCAAGACCATGCCACACAAGTGTTAAAAATCACCAAGTCAGATCTTAAAAATCACAAGGTTAGTGTGAAGAATAATGAAACAAAAATAAAGGGATAAAAGTTTGCCACCCAGTTTATTTTTTAAAAACAATTTTGTTACCTTTTAAATATTTTTGGATCTATCTTGTTAAGTTCAATGAGAACTAAAATGGCTTGTGTTTGTACATGCTGTCACTTCATCATTTGACTTCAAGATCTGGGACACTGAAAACTTTACAGTGGCAATCCTGTGAAAATCATGAGAATTGATGAATTCTGCATTTTCAAAAGCAGACTCAACCTGCTGTAAAATAATTTGTCCCTCATGGGGTTAGCTGTGGTGGAAAGATCCCTTCAGGCTTAGCCCTACCTTTAAAAACACAATGAGCTAGCTCTTCAGCTAGTTAGGAATGTCTCTATGTCCAGCTGAGGGTCTGACCTGCTTAATTTAATCACCTGGCATTGATACATGCATATCATATTTTCTCTCACTTTCACATTTATACATCTCTAGTCCACAGTCTTTAGCTAACCTATTAACTTTATTTCTCGTAAGAACCCCTTGACAGCAGTCTTCTTGTGAAAGCTGAAAGTGATGGAGACATTCTCCCTGGCCTCCCAGGGTATGGTGCCTTCCATTCTTGCTATCTCAAACAAATTTTATCTAACTTTTCTAATCACCTTCCTGGGTGACTTTGGCTATTTGATCTGACTTTGTGAAGCTAGAGAAGCATATGTCATGTGCAGGTTGTATGTAGGAAGAATTCAACTCAGAATATTTGCTGGGACTTTTTTCTTAACTGCTAAGTATTGTACAGAGTAAAAGCATTGGGGTTTTTCCACCTTGCTAATCAGGAAAGAGGAAGATCATAGCAATGAGACAATTATGAAAATCAGGAAGCAATTTAATTGTCTGAAAACAGCTTAATTAGAAAGAATATAATTTTCTTAAATGATCGTAATCGTTTTCCTGGGGATTAAAGAATAGCAAATCTTAACTTCAAGGAAAATACTTTTTGCTATCAGAAACCAAATGATTGAAAGAATAGCAGAAATAAAGAAGTCCATCTTTCTCTAGGGTCTCTTAAGCATAATTCATATGGGAATCTTTTCCTTTTTTTTTTTTTTGTTTTTGTGGTTTTTTTGTTGTTTTTTGTTTTGTTTTGTTTTGTTTTTAGGTAGTTATACTGTCAAGTATTTATCTATAGAACAACAGCAAGACCTTCTGCAGGAGAAGGGCTACACATTGAGGTAGTAGCAGTTCAAATACATGGGAATATGCTATCAGAGCCTCCCTCACAGGCCAAAAAAGGGGGGAAAAAAAAGTTAAATGCAATGAGCCATCTTTGACTGCTTAAAGATACCCAAACATATTTGGATTATTTGAATAACAAACATTAGTTTTCAGGGACAGAGCAGTGAGGAGTACAGAAGATACTTCCATAGGGGTGAGCCATGTTTTGTAGGTAGATTAGCTGAGGATGAAGTGTTGCTCCATACTTCACACTTAAAAAAACTAGCCCTTGACACCATTAGGGGTGTACTTGGAAGCCTAAGTATACATTCTAAAAACTCCTACATTGACCCATAGCTTTAGAGTGATAGTTAAGGCCTGGCTCATTCAGAAATAAACACCTGCTTTATTCATGGTCTGCCTCAATCTTATCCAGAGGCTGTTACATGTATGGATTTATTGTCTTTTTATTTGAAAAGTCAAACATTCAAAAGCCAGGTCATGCAGAGATGATAGAAAACCTTTTCTATGTCCTGTCAATAATATGGTGGCAAGATGGCTGAGCTAATCTAGGAAGGGCCATTCTATTCCCTTCTTTCTTCCCATCCATGGTATCCCAAAAGTAAGGCAGAATGACAGGACAATGCAACTATAAAATGAAGTCCACATTCTTCTGAAAGCTAGGCCTTAAAAAAAAATAATTTGAATACTGCCACAGGAAATTGGTAAATACTAAAGCATACTTGTCCTACAGGAGGAACAGGGAAAATGTATTTGGGGAGCCCTAGGTCTGAAACAGATCTGTTGAACCAGGATTTCAGTGAAAGTTGCCAGTACAACCATGGAGTTCAAAAGGCTAGAATAATCCTTAGTTGGAAAGCCAGAGAAAGAAAGTTATTTCTAACCATCTCTACCTCTGATGAGATTAATGCTAGGTCACTACATCTACTGGCTGCAACCATATTTTCAAAACACATTGCAGGAGATCATGCAAACAAGAGCCACAAACTGATTCAAGGAATATGAAAATAAAAGGATAAAATACTTAAAATGTATATATTTCTACTTGGTTTAGGAGAAACAAGATTGAAAGATATTTAATTATAACATAAAGATCTCTTTTGAGAGACACATGGGATTACTATGTTGATTATTATGTGAAGGGACATAAGGGATTTTATTGCTGGACCCTCTGTGGTAAGAGGGCTGATCCAAGGCATAAGATGATCTCTAGTCTTCCTGAAGGCAAAACCCTTTTCAATCTAGTGCAGAAAAGCATAACAAAAATGAAGGCTGAAAGCCAGGAAAATCCAAACTTGGAGCAGGGCATATAATTGGAAGCATGAGAGTAATTAGCCAAGGTAGACTCTATTAATGAAGACTGGAGACCTCTCTGCAAGGTATGTTTCCCAGTCGAATCACTCGAGGCTCAAGACAATTCTTAACAGTGATATGAATTGGCTGTTGATATATAGCAGGCTGGACAAGATGATTCATTGCTTTCTGATTTCATTTTGGTCTGTGTAAATCAGGCAGAAGCAATGCTAGTGATTGATCTGAAGAGCACGACATGGCTGAGTCCTGTTTTGCAGACTGGATTCTCAGAGTAGGCAACAAGGAAGGTTTGGAGGAGAACTGAAGAAAATAAGATCTAACCCTGCTTTCCAAAGCAAATTCTAACTCAAGCATTGCATCTTAAATCTTAACCTTCCCACTCAACCATTGTGATTGGAGAAGCTGTTGTTTTGGCTTGTATTTCTTGTTGTAAAGCGGGTTCTTTTTCAGGCTGAGTAGCACCTTTCACCAGCAGTGCTCAGGCTGAGACTAAACATCCTACTTGTAGACTAAGTCATTACTTAATGCAAGAATGGCTGTGGCAGAATCTGGCTGCAGCACTGCTCTTGTGTTGAGAAGCACTTTAGTCACCATCAGCCCTTGTTTGTTTTCATCAGAGAATCACTTATGGAGTCAAGAAGTTCTTCTTGCAGGCATGCAAGATCTAAGAAAATATATTATGTAAAATGTGTCTTAAAATTCATTGAAAAGAATCTTTTTAGACAGACGTGTTCTTAACTGGTTATGTGAATGCTGAAGTTTATTGTTTATCCTTAATGCATTTTTCCTGCCTGGAGGCCCCCCATCAAACTCATCAGCAGGAGTATGAAAAGCTCCTCCAACACTCAATTATTTTTAAGATGCTAGTGCAAAAACATAGTTTTGTGTTTTTTTCAAACTGCAGTTGTGGTATTCCCACATTTTATTTCAGAGTATTTCTAATTGTGTAACTACTATTCTGGAGTAAAGCAGGCTTTTGCTATTTTGTATTTCTTTACAGAAGATGGAATCCCAAGCACAACCACTCCTTGTAAAAAGGCTTCCTTTATGGAAACTGAGGGAGAAGCACATTTGTAGGAGGGAAAAGTAGTATAATCCAACTCTGGTTGTCCATGCCTCAAGTGCTATCTGAGAATGTACCATGTCCAAAACCAAGCATCTCACTGGGAGCAAGTGCAGCTGCATTCTTACCTTGCGCAGAGGCTGAAACCCATGGTGGGAACAGATCTGTTAGTGGGAGCCACGGGGATGGAAAAATATGATTAATTGACAGGCAAAATAGTCAAATCAGTCCACAACCTGGGGAAAAGAGCTGACACACATTTTTGCAGGGGTTGAACTGTTTGCAATAAGAGAACGTGATTCCCACTGAATCATGGAGTTAGGCAGTCTGAAATCCCAGCAAGAACAGCAAAATGCTGTTCAAAAAGCTATCCTACACCTGCTAGAACATGCTTTAAACAGAGCATCTACACAAACTCAGAACAGACTGGAGACTTAACTGAGCACTGAAGTAAATTTCTAGCCTATTACAGGAGGTGTTAGTCAAAGCACCCTGGCCAAATGTGAGTGGTTTGTGACCAGAAGGTTTTGCACATCAGCAGGTAGACAAGCCTTCAAAATACTGGGCCACTTTAGGACAAATACCATTCGATGTTAGTGTCTGCGGATACTAATATTTGTAAGAGAATGACCTAATAAGGAAATGTAAGCTAAGATATAAAAATATAATTACTCCTAAACAGAAAATTGAGTGTGATACTATACACACTTTTGATATTTTGGTATGAGGAGGTGAGAATCAGCAGAGACTCAGTCATTGTGGAGCCACTGAAGCTCCATGACACTGTTCAGCCTCTAGAAGTGGAAGGAGAAACCATCTACATATCATGGACTGGAGAAACCATCTACATATCATGGACTGCAATACAGGTTGTACTAGCCTGAATAAAGCAAATCATGACAGGGATGTCCTGATCAAAGATAAAAATGCTGATGAGATGACCCTCCACTGCTATGGCCAGGTAAGGAAGCACGTAAGAGAGATTTTGCCTTCAGAAGTTTATCCTTCTAGCTATAAGAACAAACTTTATTAAGTGGACACAGACTTTAAATGAGGAGACAAAAGCATGGCTAAGTGAAGCTAGAGGATGGGTAGGTGACTATTTCAAGAATCATTATCATGCAGCAGTATTAAGTAGTATCTCATTGCAGTGAAAAGCCTGATCATGTAAAGTTGGCAGCTTTAACATCTCCTAAAAGCCCAGTGCAATGCTGGGAAGGCACCAGAGCAGACTTAGTTGTTTATAATTTCAGGTCATCACAGGAGACTATGAGACAAGAAACTAGAGCATGTTGCAGTTCTCAGACCACTCAGTCACCAGTAAAATTAACGTGGGTCAAATGAGGACTTTCCACAATACCTGCCTTGAAATACTGTCAAGCAGGACGAGGGTAGGACTGGCCAAGGACTCATTCCCAAAGCATCTTAATTCAAGCTGGTGAACTAAGATCATGCTACAATTTTTGAATTAAAATGGGATGATGTGAAGTCAGTGGCAGGATAATCAAATCAGTAAAGGACACTGAAGGAGACAAGAATTCAAATTTTTGAGATAATTAGGCAACTAGATATCTGGCTTTGTAGTCCTTTGCAAAAAAATTCTCTATTTCCTTAGCTAGTGTTGATACCTCTGAAAAAAAAAAGCCTGAGGGTTTCTCAGCCCACCTAAATA
>JAOEGS010013315.1:0-21788 GCA_025447755.1 Corythornis vintsioides | reverse complement strand
AAACTAAATACCTTTTTAGAGATATCAATATGCAGTTTTCTACTCAGAGACTGCTATATAAACTGCTTTTAATAGGCAATACAGGGAAGCAAGGGTGGGGTGTCTGCTGCACTGCATTCTGGTTACTCCTGTTCCAACCAGTACATCATCTTCACCAAAGCAACAATCTCAAAAGAGGCTCAATGAAGAAGTGAGGTGTTGTCTAACAGGCACATTGGGAAGAAGACACTAGCCTTGGGGCAGTAAGTTCATTCATATCCCCTCATGAATCTTGGTCATCTACTCCAATTAAAAAGCTGACAACACAGTCAAGTTGTCTGCCTAGTCCTGTTATTTTGTGCAAATCCCACATCAAAACTATTATGAAAACTGGTACTGCACTTTCCAGCAAATCTATTACTCATTAAAATTATATATTTGAGCAAGTGGAAATAGTAGAGTTCAAGTTTGTTTTCTCTTACTCATGATTCATCTGTAAGTACACAAATAAATTAGGCAGTCAAAGGAGACCATCAGAGCAACCAGATGGAGTGATTCAGAAGAGTTTCTTAGTCTGGACTAGTGAAGAAAAGAATTGCAAAACTGGGTGATGAGAAGGAGAAACCCAACAAAACATCAAAATTCTCAGCTAGCAGGATGGTGCAATCAAAAGAAGAGTACTTTTTAAAAATTAACATGGTCTGACACATTCTATATTGTACCACAAATCTTTAAACAACTGTAACAATGGGCTTTGCTTTGTAAAAATAAATTGTACCTGAATTTTCACTCAAGTACTCCTGGAGTTATATTCCAGCCATAAACCCTTACACTCCAGCCCTTTGACTCTTATATGCACATGTATGGAGACGACGGAAATCTGTATTTTTCTGAAGAGAAAAATGAAGCACAAGATATGGAAAAAAAAAAAATGCTATGAATTTTAAAGAAATTATTACCAGAAAGAAACTAACCTTGAAAGAAACATGTGAAAATAGACAATTTAAAAGCATAAAACTTCCTAGTTCCTCTCTCATACAGTCACTTTGAGAGGGACTTTGTCATGTAGGTGGATACTGGAACTATTTTTTTCTGGTGCTGGATTCAAACACTCAAGGAAAGCTTCAGCACACCAAGTCAAGTCCCAGACCAATGGAAAAGGCACAATTTCTCCCAGTGTCTGACAAAACCCTTGGCCTCACAAATAAGTAAAAGGATCATCCTCCTGTAAGCATGCATAGTAGCCTTCTTGATAGAAGTTTTAATCAGGTTGGTGGCTGAGAGTCTGTCCATCTCCTCACCTTATCACATGCCTCTCAGGCTGTGTGAGAGGGAGAATAAGCCATTCATGAGCCACTTTTCCAAGCTCTCTGAGGACATCTGAGTTGGAGGAAAGGTGAAAAAATACAAGTAGCAGGCACCTCGCCTAGAGCCAATCCAAAAGTTATCTATCAGAAGTAACTACACACTGGGAAGGACCCACAAGTTGACATGCTCTCCACTCTCTAGCCTGTCTGGCACACAGATCCCTCCTAGCACAGCATGTCTTTTCCACTGAATAAATGTCCATACTTTCCACTTTTCCACTGAATAAATGTCCATACTTTCCACTTTCAAGACCATTTGGGGGTCCTTTGAGCAACTCATTAAGACATTGAGCAGCCAAAACAAATCCATCCCTCTAAAGAGGCTTTTATTTATATGTGTCACTTGCTCTTTGACTCCACAGAATCACAGAATGTCAGGGGCTGGAAGGGACCTCAAAAGATAATCTAGTCCAACCCCCTTGCCAGAGTAGAATCACCTAGACCAGATCACACAGGAATGTGTCCAGGCAGGTTTTGAACATCTCCAGAGAGTGAGACTCCACAACCCCCCTGGGCAGCCTGTTCCAGTGCTCTGTCACCCTCACAGTGAAAAATTCCTCCTCATATTTACATGAAACTTCCTGTGCCTCAGCTTCCACCCATTGCCCCTTGTTCTGTCATCGGGCATCACTGAGCAGAGCCTGGCTCCATCCTCCTGGCACTCACCCTTTATATAACCAATTTTAAATGCCATTATTTTCAAAACAGTAAAGATAGAATGATAACTTAAAAAGAAATCCCGAGACCCAAACCCTTGGGTCTGCTAGAGGAAAGTCATGCACATTTTCTAACTTGAAATGCAATCACAATTTCTGGTGGTGACCTCACAAGACTCAGAAACATCCATCTGGGAAACAAGAGCTATTGCCTGGCTAGGAAAAGCAGAATTCCTGCCTTTGGCAATGCCTCAGTTTTGTCACAACAGTGACAGTTCAGTGCAGTGATTATCTGAAGGATTTATAATGCAATGAAAGAATATGGCTTGACCAGACTCTGTACTGCTCAAAAGATTTCTGAATGCTAGATCATAAGGGTATCTATAAATGCAGATTAATAGTATGCATATAATGTAGCTCTTGCCTAGAATTTGATTCTAGCTGTTTTCCAGCTACATCAATTCACAATCATATGTCTTCTAGGGCAAGAATCTAAGCCATACTGGACTTGAGATACAAAAACCCCTAATAGCTAGGAACAAAACCTTTATCTGACAGATAATAAATGTAGACATTGATTGGCAAAAGAAGGTCAGACACGTTTCGGTGTGTGGAAAGCAGTGATAGTATTCCTGATGCTAAATAAGACACAGTTAGTCCTGCTGTCATGACAGCATGACCTATTTTCCATTCTCACTCCAAAAAACTACATAAATCAACATAGTTATTCTTACAGTAAAAAAGTTTGCCTTAACTACTTAGCATATATGATGGAGCTTCTGCCAAACATGTAATGTTCAGATGTACAGACAATTTTTTTCCACAGCTTTCTGCTCCCCAAAAAGAATCAGATTATTAGGTTTCTTTGTGGGCTTGTTGTTACTCAAAATTTTTTTAAATTTAGAGCAATTGTGTCTTTTATTTAAATATTAGATTATTACAAACTGAAATTTATCTGTCAGAGGAATTTGATACTTCTCCTGAATCCAGACTATTTACCAAAACATCAGGAGTTCTGGTGAAATTTCTATCTCATAAAAAAAACCCAACCAACCAACCAAACAAAAACACCCTTGACATTTGATATTTGCTTCTCTATTGAAAGGGAGAAGATCTGTGGAAGAGAAAATTCAACTTCTGATAATGTCAGACTGTAATCAACAATAGAGATGGGACATGGTATCCACCTAAGGAGCTGGAACACAGAGAAAAATGTGGGCAAACAACACCCTAAGGAATTTCAGTTAGATTTGCTCAAGAGGAATTAATTTCAATTCAGAAAAAAAGTATATTTCCTGATTAAATTTATATGGTTTAATTAATCTTTAAACTTGCCAATTTTACTTGCAGTATATCTATCAATGACTATCTAATAAAATGTAGATAATGATAGGAAATATACAATGAAAACATGTAAAGATAATAAAAACTAGATTAAATAAATAAGACTTGTGACTGAAATTGATGCTTATTCATAGGTTTGACTATATGAGCAATAATTCTTATTTCCCAGTAATAATCACTGCATATCTAAATCACTTCCTCCAAAGTTCTGGGTCATGGATTCACCTGAGCTGCTAGCTCTAATTTTGTCTCCAAACCCACTTCCATAGCAGTTTATTCAAGGCCCATGACAATGAAGTATAGGGCATTTGTCTCCAGCTTCTCCCGCAAAGGCCTACCCTGGGCCTCAAGTGTTGTGAAGAGCCAATATAAGGCTACCAAGTAATATTAACTTTAAGGGAATAACCACTCTTCTAAGCTTGTAAGCTAAATGCAGCAAGGCACTGAAGTGCATCCACATGTCAGGATTTTATGATCAGAAAAAAAAAAAAATCCATTTCAGTGCTCAAAAGAAAATAAACTTTCAAACAGCCCTTCACTGAGAGAAGAATGGGAACCTGCTGTACTTGGTTTGTCATCCTCTCTCCATCCCCAAAGGCAGTTGCCAAAATAGCATAACTGAAAGCACATTAGATGTTGAATCATGTTTGATTCAGCAAAGATTACCTCTACTGAACTGACTGCATCATTTTAGTATAGACCTTATACATTTACCCATCTACAGAAAACACTCTGTGCTCCACAGGAAGAGATATTTTTTTTGCTTTCTCATTGCATTTAATGTAAATGTGTCTGAAAGCATTTTCTGTGTTCTTAATAAGGGTGTATGGATGTGTATGCTGTGTTCTGATATGTGATTTCTTCCTCCTTTTATAACCACTTTTGTGTAAGTAGTATTGAATGTTGACTTAAAAAATCATCCACCAATACATACTTCTTATTTTAAAAACATATGTAAGAGATGCCTTCTGTTGGAAGAAATACCTGAAAACAAATAGTTTCTGCGTAGAAGATAGATCAGAGCAGAATCTTAGTCATGAAAACAAATAATATAAGAATTCAGACCTCTGACCACCTCTGAAGGGGAAAGCTAATGGAAACAGCACCTCACTGGGAACATTACTGCGTATCAACACCTAACAGTGACCCTGAGGGAAATGAAAATGAAGAGAAACGGAGCTGTGTGAGGGAGATGGAACTGTTCTCATTTCTGAATGTGCAGCAGAATAGTCTAATTGGATACACAGCACAGCAAAAGTAATAAATACCAGGGGAAAAATATTTTCAAGCTTCGTAAAGGAATGACATGCAGATTGAGTGAAAGGCAAGGTCCTGCATTTCTAGCCTTTTTTGATAAATGCAGGATACGTAATGACTTAGTCAGAAAAGGAAGATGATCTTCTAGGTCCCTTCCAACCCCTAACATTCTGTGATTCTGTGAAAATTTAGAGAAGCCTATCAACTCAAGCGGCTGCACATTCAGCAAAGCATTTTATGCCTTGCAAGGAACAGGCTGCGGAGAGCTGAGTATCCAAAATTCTTTGAGAAGTTCCTACAGAAAACAAAATTTCACAGGGGTACAAACATCTTAGTTGCCTTTTTTTTTTTTTTTTTCCCTTTTTTTCAGAAGTGTTGGTCACTGTAAATCATTATTTTCCTAGGCATGAAGATCCTGCAGCCTGTGTAGTATTGTTGGCACTCATGTTGCTCTGTGTTATGTAGAAAGGTTCTCAGCTGTGACACTGGTACCTGTACACACGTTGTCCCAAGGGCTCTACCATCAAAGCCAGCTCTTAACCGTACACTGACAGTGCTGGTCAGCTGCTGAGATAGGAGGAAGAGGAGCTACAAAAATGCAATATGTCTGAGGAAAGATTAGGAGGTTTATTATTAGCATGTTAATGCTAGGGGAGGGTGGATGAGAGGCTGGAGGTCTGAAGGATGGGCAGAGTTGTAGGTCAGGTAAAAAGTTCTGGAAGTCTCCATTGCTGTCCACGAATAGGAACTCCAGCTGCCATCCCTGCCAGCAACAAAGGCTGATGCAGCAAGCAGTACCCAAAGCAAGACCTGTTGGGAAACTCCTGCTTCATGTAATATGTATTTCCATTTGATGTTTCCAGGCTGCATTGAGAACAAAGCTTTTTTTTACTGAAAAAGTACCAAAATGCAATAATGAAAAGCAAGTACCCTTTGATAGGTTTTGCAGTGTAAGCTTTAAAGGCTTTAAGTACCAGAGATGCTTCCCACTGAATTTAAATGCAATCCTTATTTCTTACTCTGAGGGAGTCTTGGGCCACAGGTGGCAAAGTGGCAGCACGGACCCCTGCCTGCAGGTGATGGCAGAGTGTCTGCACTCCTGAGACACAGCCTGCAGCACTGTTTGCAGCCCTACAAGAAAAGGCTATGGAGCTTCTGGGCTACCCCAGCATTTTCCCTCTCAACCCTTTTTTAGCTGCTCTGTACCTCATGCAGTCACAGGGACCACTGGGAGCTTAATTTGTCTGTAGTGCCAAGCTAGTCTGACTGTGCATGTACTTTTTACCAGAAATCCTCTCTGATCCTCAATATCAAACTGTGCTAGCTATGCTGCCAGAGAGATCAGGAGAAGCTGGATAGATGGTACCCATTCATTAATCAAAACAAGTTTCTAGAAGGGCACATTTCTAGAAGGCATCACTGATGATGTTGGACCCACAATTTCCCATATGACCATGAGCTAGATCTTTATTTCTTATGGCATCTCAAACATAAAATGTTTCCTCCCCTCACACTAAGATAGTAATATTCACAGAGTGTTTTAAAATACTACAGAGAAGATGGGATGGGAGTGTCAAGTTTATTCACCTACAAAATTTGTATCTCATAACTGGACAAATCTGTAATGCTGTCCCTGCCTTCTGGTGACTTTCCAGGTCATGTAGAACTTGAAGCTGGCTCCCCTGTGGGGTGGAAGAGCCACCACTGCAAGTATTGTATGTAGATGGCAAAATGGCTTTCCTCCTTAATCCCGTGTTAAGCACTCACTGAATGAGTTTGACTCCAGTGACTCAAGGACAGTCAGCTCAGTTTGCTTCCTCCAACTAATACGTAAACAAGTTACTTACTTGGGTTTTTTTTTTCAGTTAATGTTATTCAGAGACAGTAAAAGGCTGTAGAGTATTCATTCTGGTTCGAGTTGTGGAAACAGAGCATGTATAATTACCAATGTGGGTAGCAGTCCATCTCAGCCTTACTTATGCCAGTGAAGGATATTATCTCATTATATCAGCTTAGCAGTCTTATTTCCCTGGAATTTGAAATAAGCAAGGCACATAAAGGAATGATGAAACAACTAATTATACAGGACATTATTTTAAAAACTGCACAGTAGTAAAAATCCATTAATGGACTATTTTACATCATTAAACTACTTCCAAGAAAGTATCTAGGCTTTTTCAGCATAAACATTTCTACATTGAAAATGTAACTTGAACCTAACTCTATGGCTAGCTATTTTTTGAATGAGTATAATATGTGCTTTCATTTATGACAGGGCAAAGATGAGTGAAATTTTTAACTTCATTATACGTATAATCCAAAGTAATTTAGAAGATAGTCTTGCTACATGGAGAGTCTTCTGGACTAGAATGATAATAATGACTAATGTCAGAGGGAACAGAAAATAGAGCTGCTAGCAAGGACTTGTTTTAACACATGTTTTAGGATTTTTATTTGAATAGAAAGTGCTGTTTTACTGCAAAGGTAAAATTCTTCTGGACCTTCCGAAACTTCTGAATATATTTTTAGGTTACAATACAAATAGTCTTTGGGGTTTTTTTTCCCAGCTCTTAGTTTTTCAACCCAACTGAACCTCAAGCTGAACTTCAATCTTTTCTTATTGCTGATTAGCCTCAGGAAGAACGCTTCTGCAAGGCTGAGTGTTTTCTTATATCTGTGAAACATTCTGGTGAGCACTTAGTTGCAAGTAGAACCATGCTACCCATCCCCTATAAATAAAGGAACCAAAAATCCTGCTCAATGGATCAATAATTTGTCCAGATGAAAGAGATGTTGCTGCTGGCAGCAACAGAGGAAGACATGGACATCAGCTGCTTACAATAAAAGCAGCTTGTTTGTCACATAGCTGCAAGAATGGGCAAGAAGTGTCTTTCCAACCAAGTCCTTTCTTTGCCAAGTAACTGATTCTTCTTGGGAAAGGAAAAAGGTGAAACATTTTGATGAACCCTTTGGTTCACCTCTTTTGGAAAGAAAAATATACTGGCAGATCCCATACTTTGTACTATGAAGCTCTTATAAAAAAAATGTAGCAGAGAAAAAGTGAAAATCTCAGTGTTTGAGCAAGGATGTGGGATACATGCAGTCACAAAAAAAAAAAGAAGATACCCATTGGTCCAAGTAGCAATTTAGTGTTACAAGCAGTTGTAATTTATTACCCCTCCATTTCTTGCATAAAACTGAGGGACTCTGCTTCCACAGATAATGTGGTACTACAGGTGCCATGGGTGCAGAAGTGACTGAGACACATATGCTGGTTCTACAGCACTCTTTGAAACATAACAGTATGTCAGGGTAGTCCCTGATATCCCATGGAGCCTGATCTGACCTCCATCATGTCTGACCCATTGTCTTAGAGGCAATGAGAGCTGTTATCTGAGTTCTGTGGCACACAGGTCTCATGTCCTGAGCTGAGCTTTCCTGCCATTTATGTCATGTATGCAGCCCATTGTACAATGAGCTTTTTTGAGAATTATACATCAGGAAACTCTTGAAACAGTAGTACCTAGAAAATGAACTAGCTGAAGCTGGTAACGGAACAGAACCCTTTCCTGGCAAGAGGAATGCACCTGTTACATCAGTGCCCTGGGCCATATATATGTCAGTAGCTGGTTAACGAATCCCAGGCCTGGAAACAATGTTGGTGAGTGTATAGCTTTGTTAATGGGTTTGGTAGCAGGACCAATAAAGTTCATTGTTGAATTTCCCTACAAATTACTTCCTTTGTGCTGCAGCTTTTTACATCAGCTTTTAACTAGACCTACCAGTTGTACTAGACAGACTAAGGGCATGATCTTCCCAGAGACTCTGGTTCCCATGAAGTAAAAAAGAGACATCTGAAACATCCCTAGAATTGCCATTGGGCTTCTCAGATGGTCCTCTTTGCCTAGGAAACCTGTGTACTCTCTCCCAGGAAAAGAACAGAAGAAATTCAAGGCAGAGTGAATTGTGATTTGGGTTTGGTTTGGGGTTTCTTTAGGAATCGGGATATGTTGATTTTAAGGCTCACATGAGAAATAAACAAATCCACCTGCCACTCACAGTGGGCAGTTGGGTCAGTATAACCCTATCAGAACAGCTCACTGACTTATCTCAGCTCTACTTGGACTTCAGCCGCCCCGTGGCACAGTATATTCACTCCTCACACTCAGAGAAGACCACAGGGCAACCAGGCTGCCTTTGCATAGAGCAGACTGAGCTCACCCCTCAAGGCAAGTATAAAAGTGCTGGAGACTCAGGGGGTAGGAAGTAGATGGGGAAGAGGCAGAATCACTCCACTCAAAAAAAGGCATTTTTTTGATCTATAATCTTTTGTGTATGTGACCATGAACTGTCAAGGACACGATTTGAAACTGTGACCGTGCTGTTCAAAAGTTAACACTTGGAGTGCACCAACAACTGTTATTAAACATCTCCTCTTGATTCATGAACAGACAAATTGCAGATATTTTCCTGTAGAGGGGGGAGAATACTGCTCAGAGCTCAAGCTGTGTCTGTGGGATTGTACTGAGGAAAAGCTGTAGCAACATGAGAAGCTCAACCTTCCCTCTAGATCTGGAGCAACATACATTGAAGAGGAACGAATATCCACATAATTACATCGGTCTCGTACGATTGATCAAAATTCCATTCTGTTTCCTCGTTCGTTTGTTTTTCTTCTGGTTAGGGGGAATTTTCCACGGCAGCAGCGGCATCAGGTCATCAGGGCCAGGGGATCTCCAGGCTCCGCGACCCAGGCCGGCGCTGCTCTTCCCGCAGCGGCCAGAGGAGGCTGCTGTGGGTCGCCTCCGCCCCGAGGGCCTGCGGGCTCTGCCTCCCGGCGCGTCCCTCTCCGGTCACGGCTGGCGGCCGGAGCCGAGGAAGCGCAAAGCCCGCGCTTTACCTTGCACTGATTGTCCGTGCCGAGGAATAAAGCAAAACCAAACCAACCAAACAACCCACACCCCAAAAAGCAAGCAAACAAACAAAATAAACCAAACCAAGGGCACAGGGGAGCAGGTGGCAGCTTCCGACTTAAAGCCCCTGGGGGAACTTAGATCAAGCCACAAACTAAGGAGCAGAGGGTAGGAAGGGGAGGATTTGGGGGCAGTGACAGGCGCTCTCGACCACTCCGAAGTCAGTGTCAGCAGGGCAGCTGCAGACAGATCCATCTCGAACCGCACCGTTAGCTCGAGCTCCCAGGCTGCCGTGGATATGCTGGAGGATGTGCCGGCCTTCGGCTGGGTGGCCCTGCCCGGTATCGTGGGGCAATGAGGAGAGGCCAGGTCTCTTCGCAACCCTCCTGTAAATTGCTCTCTAGTTTTGCTGTGAAAACAAAAGCAAAGCAAACAATTCCCTTCCCCCCAGCCCGAAAATAAAGCTCGCGCACCACCCGGACTGGCCGAAAGGGCTCCATTGTCGTCTCTAAATGAGATATCTTTGCAACCGCTCGCCCCTCCCCAAGCCAGCGGGGAGCCGCCCGTATCCCTGGAAGCGAGAGGTAGCGGGGAACAAAAGGCAAACTCCGAAGTGACATTGAAAATAAAAGGGAGCTTTTGTTACCCCCAGGGAAAGGTCGAGGGGGAAAGGTCGCCTTTCCTCCAGCGCATGGACTCCTGGCAGGCGCGGAGGAGCGTCCCCGGCCGCAACCCGCCGCCGTGCGCCGTCCGCGCAGCCCTGAGGGCGCGGTAAGGCGAGAAGCCCCCGCCCCGCAGCGTGACCTGTGCGGGCTGTAGCTCCACCAGCATCTCGGCAGGGCAGCCCGGGGGCAAGGGGAAGCTGGCGGGGCGGCTTCAAGACTAAACCCACATTTAATAGGGTAGTGGGCAAAGCGCCCCCACCCCCTCGCCGACCAAAAAAAGGCTGCTGTTAATCAAAGCGCTCTCAGACCGTCCCTCCGCTCCGCACCAACAGCCACAAGCGTGTCCATAGGCTCTGCGTCCAGCCCCACCGGGGAGCCGAGAGCCCCTTTCCCCGGCGCCAGCGCGACCGCGGGCCTGGCGGCAACGCTGCCAGGTCAGAAGCCGCCCTGGGCCTCGGCGGAGCCCACGGGGAGAGCGAGGGATGTGAAGGGGGGGAGGAGGGGGGCAAGGAGACGAGATGACCCAATTAAAAGATTTATTCCTTTTTGAAACACTCAACCGCAGGGTTGAGGACTAAGAATGTGTGCGTAAATATATACTCGTGCGTACTCACCGCCAGAAGTATGCTCTCCACACACGTGTATGTGTGTGTGTGTAGGCATGTCCGGCTATACATACAGAAGCACTTCACTCCTAAACCATCTTATACTGATCGCTAGATGTAAAGCCAGATAAATAGGTCTATCACAGCAGGATACTGTTTGTAGGTATGTATCAGTAAAAAGTATTTCCGTATGTGTTATCTGTTATGCAATCCATGCTTATATTTTAAAATATTTCTATATGTCCTTGTTTGAGTTGGAGACCCTAAACCTTGACACTACGGAGCAAATTTTTGCAAATTGTCTCAACAACCCACTTTCCAGAAACCCTCTGCAATCATCACCTCTGTCTTGGGTGTATCAAAGATGCTTCAGAGCCATGATAAGTCTTGTGTGTGTGTACTGAAAGTGATGCGGTGGTAACAGTATAGTGACATTAAGGAAGGCAAATGTGAAGGACATTATATTAATTGCTAACGATATCAGGATGAAGAGGTCAGGCAACAATTAATACATCAGCGTGAGTTCTGCTGCTATCCATCCCAGGATACCGAGGCGTCCATGCCTACAAACGGCCCTTTCCCCTGGGTCCCCACGCAGGGCAGATGCGACAGGGCGCAGTGTGGCCGCCGGGCCGAGGCGTGCCCCGCCGCCCTCTCCCTGGCACGTCGGGTACGGGAGCCCTGCCCTGGCACCTCGTACCTGGCCCCACCCTGGACCTCTTGGCCGGGAACGGCCCGGCGAAGGAGAAGACGGAGGGAGGGGGGGGGAGGGGGGGGTGTTTTCGGAGGATTAGGGCAGGAGAGCTCAGCCGTCCGCCAGGAACTGGGGAAGGAGAGAAGAAGAGTTGCGAGGAGGCAGCGGTGCCCTCGCACAGAGATTTGGAGCCACCAGGGGCTGGTGGCGAAGGACCCCCCAGAAATTCCAGATGCGAGATGCTCCACGCCCTGACCAGCTGGAGGAGCAACTGTGCTTGCGCTGTGGAGGGGTGAGGATTTTCGCTTTGGTGGTTTCTCGTTTCCTTAAGTTCCCACGACGGGGGAAGAGATTTCTACTGGTGTATTGCCGGGATTCTACCACCTGAAAGAGATAACCAGGTCGGGAGGGGGAGGGGGAAGAGGGGGAAAGGGAGAGAGAGCACTATCGCTGCAGGGAATTCTCCCCACGAGCAAGAGTTTTCTCAGACACTCTTGCTACCACCCCGACCTCTTTGTGCCTGGGGAGCTCTCGCAAGGACCATGTCCGGTTAAGGGTCCTGCCTTTCACGCCCAAGCATGTGCTTTCCAGGTAGAGAGCGGCTCCCAGCGCCCTGCTCGCGGCCAGCAGTGACAGCGACACAGGTTACAGGGTTGCAGGCAGGGCTGCCCCCCCGGGAATGGGAGCGGAGGAGACGGGACTGGGCAGGGCAGGGTAGGGCAGGGCAGTGGGTGCTTCGTGTGCTTCGAGACGCGCACTCGTGAACTTGGGGCACGGGGAGAGCCTCATGTCTTTTCACCAAAGCTGCCCCTAGAAAGTGTCTCTTGTTGAGAGAGTTTGCCTGCGGGTTCCGTGGGACCCTTCCTCTGTCCCCTCCGAGCTCAGATTCCCCGAGGGTGTTAGCCACCCCAGCCGGCTGCTCACACCTAAGCACATGCTCAAGAACTGCTCTGAATCGAGCCCATCCTTCTTCGTGGTCTCCGCTTGCGGAGGAACGGCGCGGAGCTACGGCTGGAGCTGAAAGTGCATAAAGCGAGGGAAAAGCAACTTGGGGCAAGGAGCTGAGTTAAGCGCCGGACCAGGCAGAAATGCCATACCCCCGGTCTGCGGCTTCTGCTTGGCGAAATGGGTGGCAAGGCACAGCCGCAGCCCTTCGGCAGCTCGGGCTGGCCGAGCACATTTGATTCCCCTTGGGGAGGCACAGAAGCTCATATATAAAAAAAAGACATTGTTGTCTTTGGAGAGCCCTGTGCGCACTTTCAAAAGCTGATCCTTGAGTTCCCAGCCCCCGCAATCCAGTTGATGAGGAAACGCTCTGCGGTCTTGGTGGCACCGTTTCCATTGGGATTGGTACCATTTGATTGACAAATTCTCCCATTCTTCCACCTCTCGAGTGTTATCAACGGATTGTGTGGGGTCAGAAGCTATTGAAGGGACGTCCGTGTAGCCGCATTCTGCAAACACGGGGTGAAGACCGTGCCTTTCTTATGAAAATGCTTCCACCAGGCAAAACGCATCTCATCTTCCCTGCTCTCCTTAGCATTTCTTTTTAACTCGAGCATTTTACTAAACATCAGCACCAGGTAAACGAACACATCACCAGAGGTAGCCTAGGCAGGACCCTGTCGGGGCGGCCGCCTTCCCCGAGGGCTGCGGGGAGCCACCGCTGGCAGGCGGATCTTGGATGGAGGGTTGAAAGAAAAGGGTGAGCGGACGGGACAGGGCAGCAGCGAATAAGCTTCCTCGCCACTTGTTCGCCGTTTGACTCGCCCCGTTATAGCACATTTGGGGAGGGAAAGGAGAGGCAGACATGCTTCCTTTTCACTAGGTCGATTTAGCGCGGCTAAAAAGTGCTGTTAAGACCTTGCAGGGTGTAGCTGTGCCTCTATGCACGTCGGTGTATTCCTAAATAAGCGAGCAGACCTACCAAGAGAGTTTCATCCCGCTCCCCAGCGAAGGGGGAATTAAGAGCTCTTGCATTAACTTCCCTTTATAAGACCTCAGACCTCGTGCAGAGTCAAGGCTGGAATCGCTCGGGTTAATCTAATTGAGCAGTGTTTCGGAGGGAATTTGACCTGCGCTCGCTCAAGCGGGACGATAAATAAGCTGGCCCAGCCACAGCCGGCGATGGAAGGAAGGGGTCGCTTCGGCGGAGCCCTTGGGAAGGCTCAGAGCGGGCGGCGGGGACCCTCGGCATCTCCCGCTCCCCGCCGCGCCCGCCGACGGAACCGGCGCTGTGGCCTCCCCAGCTGCCCCACCTCGCACTCCATGGAGAGAAACGGAGTCGCTGCTCCGGCCCCACAAATTACGCGGTCACTCGCTATCGTTCATATCTGTTTTGAGCCGACCGCAGGGTAATTTTGGTGGCTCCTGGGGTTTGTTTTGCGGGGGTTTTTTGTTTGTTTGTTTAGGGGGTTTGGGGTTTTTTTTGTTGTGGTTTTTTTTTTTTTTTTTTCTCCCCTTCATTTTTTAAGGCTATTAAAACAGATACGGAGCTGATGAGCCTGAGAAATCCGCGAAGGACAAAAAAAAATCCCAAAGTTCAAACCAAACCAAACCAAAATCCCCACCCAGATAAGGTCCAGCGTGTCTTTCTGGAGAGAAACAAAACCAAAGATTGTACTGAAAAACAAGCGCTTCTCAGTAGGAAAAAAAAAAAAAAAAAAAGAGGGGGGGCGGAGTGGGGGAGTCAGAAATGTTCTAGGGATCCGGAGAGACAAGATCTAAACATCTGGAAAGAAAATAGGTATAAACAAACGCCTTTCTAGCCAAAAGTACCCCTTCCCTGCCTTTGGTGACCCAGCAGACTCACAGTAAGCCTGCTTCGGGGTATTCGGTCTTGAGGGAGCTGGTGCCGAAAGAGGCAGCTGAGATGATGTGGAAGAGCTGGAGGCCTGATTGAAGGAAAGTTCCCCCGATTATATTTGTGTGGAAAAGCTCACCTCTTGCAGAGCTCTAAAGTGTAATCAAGGCTGAGGCTTACACTTGAAGGATGTTAACTCTCATACGGGAACCTACTTTCTCCTAAACGGTTTCTTGCCTAGTGAATGAGAGCCTCCCAATTGAAGCAAAATGATCCTTATGTACTAATATCAAGCACAGTCACAAAGCGACCGGCTATTTATGCTGCCACTTTAGACAAAGATATTTAGTTATTCCCGGGTAGCAAGTGCACTTTTGCATTTTTAAGCACGAACCAGCCAAGCACAAACATATTTACAAGTGCAATTACTAAATAGTTACTTGACACTTCAAAGTCACTGGGTTAACTGTACAGTCGCTGTAATTTTCTTAATATTAAAGTAATCGCTGCATTAAATAGGGTTTGCCAGGACCGTAGGCCGGGGTGTGGAACACTCAGCGGAGGTTTCTCTCCTCCGCTCGGGAACACCCCGAAATATAAACTTTGGAGACACTATACCATTCAGGAGATTTCTTCAAAGATCCGAGTGACTTTAGCTGCTGGCTGCATTTACGTGTGTGTAGCTGTAAGTGGACTCGCTTTTGTTTTCACACCGGATCCGAGAACAGATCCGAAAGTGCCAGAAATTACCCGTTTATTCGAAACTGCAGGGAATTCATTGGCAAGGTGGTGTGGCAGATGACCTGAAAGGTCTTCTCCATCCAGCTTCCATGATCTATAAATAATGTTAGAAAGCAGCTTCAGGTTCAGAGGGACCACGAGAGCCTATGCCAGTCTTTGCCTTTGAGAATAACGAGCGACATTTTGTGCTAATCTGATTTTCCATCAGTCTCTAACTCCAAGCAATTAAATTACTAGTTTTGGCGATTTTGCGTCTCCTACCCTTTTACTGAAGTTAATAAATAAATAAATAATCCCTAGATTAATGGTTCCCTTCAACGGAATGTACAGGTTTAGGGAGAGAAACGATTCTTGCCTTTGAGGTCTCACACCAGGGTTCTTAGCGGACCTAGAGAAGGTTCCTGAGTTGCTAAATCCCAAGCGCTGTGTTCAGGGACCAGTCGGCCGGGCCACCTGACAAGCCAGTGCGGGGAGTGTGGAGCGCTGGGAGCGGTGGCCCGGAGCGAAACGCCTGCCCTCCGGAGAGCTGCCCTCCCGGCGGCGGGAGGGGCTCCTTCCGGACCAAACTTCGTGGGGGCAGAGGGGCACTCGGTCCTTTACCTCACCGGCATTCAGTCCCGTCTCCCCAGCTCTCACAAAGGCTGAGATGACAACCTTGCCACCCCGGAGCTGATTTTAAATCCTTTCACCCTGTCAAATGGGGGTCTTTTTGCCTTGCCTTCCGTTTCCCGTCCACGATATTGCCACCCCCGAGAAAAAATAAAATTAGTTGTGCTCATGGGGGTCTCTCTCTTTTCTCTGTTTCACTCTTTCCCAGTCGCTTTTTTTTTTTTTTAAAGACATAAAAAAAATATCCTGACAAGTAAAACTTAAAGGTGTTTACCTTGTCATCAGCATGTAAGCTAATTATCTTGGGCAAGATGTAGGCTTCTATTGTCTTGTTGCTTTAGTGCCTATGCCCCGCCTCTGGTGGCAGCCTAAAACCTGGCGTCTGGCTAAAACAAACGAAAGGCAGCCCTGAGCCTCCACTCAATCCAATTAAGGCGGACTTCGTCCACTCGGTTACGTGTACATCCAACAAGATCGGCGTTAAGGCAACACCAGAATATTTGGCAAAAAAAAAAAAAAAAAAAAAAAAAAAAAAGAAAAATTTTCCCCCCCTTCCCTTTTTTTTTTTTTTTTTTTTTTTTTTTTTCCCCAGCCGCCGAATCATGTCGATGAGCCCAAAGCATACGACTCCTTTCTCAGTGTCTGACATCTTGAGTCCTTTGGAGGAAAGCTACAAGAAAGTGGGCATGGAGGGCAGTAACTTGGGGGCTCCCTTGTCAGCCTACAGACAGTCTCAGGTTTCTCAGCCGGCCATGCAGCAGCACCCCATGGGCCACAACGGAACGGTGACTGCCGCCTACCATATGACAGCGGCAGGGGTCCCCCAGCTCTCCCATGCTACGATGGGGGGCTACTGCAATGGAAACCTGGGCAACATGAGCGAGCTCCCGCCTTACCAGGACACCATGCGGAACAGCGCTTCGGCGACAGGATGGTACGGCACCAACCCGGATCCCCGCTTCTCCTCAAGTAAGTCAGCCCGGGGCTGGGTGGACGGCGGGGGGTGGCCGCGCACCTGCCCAGCCGCATCGCGGGCGCCGGGGGCTCGGAGCCAGGGCAAAAGTCGGTCCAAATCCCAGCCGTCCCCGTCCCCCCCACCCCCCGCCCCCACAATTCCTTCTCCTGCCCGGGGATCGTGCCGGGTCCCTCCACCCTAGCTGGTTTCACGGCGGTCTCCCGGGGCTGCTTTTGCGTGAGGAAGGGGTGGGAAAGCTTCGCGGTGTCGGGGAGCGAGAGCTCGGGGCTCGCCGTCCAGTAAGCCGGGAGCAGCACGTTCCGGGGGTCCGGGAGGGATACGGTGGTTCCTGTCTCTCTGTGCGCTGCCCGGCACCGGGAAGGCGAGATCGAAGCCGGAGCCGAGGGAGCCGCGTCCCGGGAGGCGCCAGTCCGCCCCAGGCAGCGCCGGCGGAGCCCCTGTCCCCGGCCGCTCCTGCCGCGCTGTCACAACAGGTGACTTTCTCGGGTGTCACCTCCCGGGCAGGGCGAGGGGCCAACGGTCTCCTTTATTCACAGGGACTGGGCCGAGACAAGAAGGGAGTCCGGTTGCCCGCCGGTTACCTCGGGGACATGGGTCGTTGTTTGGGAGCGGGGGGTTCACAGAGGCCCCGGGAGGGGCTGGGCTGCCGGGGGACTGCGGGGCCCTGCCGGGGCAAGTGGTGACGGGGGGCCGCTGGGGCGCGGAGCCCCTGTCAAGGCCGAGTCGAGCCACCTAAACCGTCCCTCCTTCTCCCTTGCAGTCTCCCGCTTCATGGCGCCGTCCTCGGGCATGAACATGGGCGGCATGGGCAGCCTCGGCTCCCTGGGAGATGTGAGCAAGAGCATGGCCCCGCTACAGAGCACGCCGCGGAGGAAACGGAGGGTCCTTTTTTCCCAGGCCCAGGTTTACGAGCTGGAGAGACGTTTCAAGCAGCAGAAATACCTCTCCGCCCCAGAGAGGGAACATTTAGCCAGCATGATACATCTCACCCCGACTCAGGTCAAAATTTGGTTCCAGAACCACCGCTACAAGATGAAACGCCAGGCCAAAGACAAGGCTGCGCAGCAGCAGATGCAACAGGAGAACGGTTCTTGCCAGCAGCAGCAGTCTCCCAGAAGGGTGGCAGTGCCAGTGCTTGTAAAGGATGGCAAGCCCTGCCAAGCAGGCTCCAACACACCCACAGCAGCGATCCAGAGCCATCAGCAGCAGGCAGCTACAACGATCACAGTGGCTACCAATGGCAACAGTCTCGGACAGCATCAGAGCCACCAGACAAACAGTGCGGGGCAGTCTCCAGACATGGGACAGCACTCAGCCAGCCCTTCCTCTCTGCAGAGCCAAGTCTCCAGTTTGTCTCACCTAAACTCTTCTACTTCTGACTATGGCACTGCCATGTCTTGCTCCACCTTACTATACGGTAGGACCTGGTGAAAGGATTAAACAAAGCAAAAGAAAAAAAAATAGAGAAAAAAAAAGAAAAGCAGATTTTCCCAGTCACAAATCTCTGTCCTGTCCAAACTACTGGGTGTTTTTATGTTATTTTTTCTTTCTTTCTTTTATTTTAATGCGCGCTTTTTTTTTTTTCCCCTCCTCCCCGTTTTACTGAGTGGTTCTCTGAGGACCTCAAAGAGAGAGAGAGAGACTTTTTTTTTTTGTTGTTCGGTTTTGTTGCTACTCTTGATGGTTTGGGGTCTTTCTTTTTTCTTTTTTTTTTTTTTTTTTTCCCCCCAAGGTTGTTGTAAGGGATATTAAAAAAAAAAATAAATCAAAAAAATAACCGCGGAGCAGTCTGCAGAAAAGGGGACCATCGTTAGGCATGGTTCGAAGGATTGGATTTCAGATATACACTTTTCCAACGTCTAGGACTTGCATGTAAATATAAAGATTTTGGGGGATGGGGTGGTTTTCCCCAAAATAACGCATTCGCGTCACCCAGACACCAGAAGCAGCTTCCCCCCTCCCCCGGGCTCCGCTCCCAGCCCCACGCCAGGGCCAGAGGATGGAGACGTGTCATCAAAGGCTTGGCTTTTATTTTCCTCCTTTCGTTTGATGTGAACCTGTAGCTGTATAATGCTGTCAAAAGTTGGACTAAACCCATAGATTTTAGTAGGCTGTATATTTTGTTGTATAAAGAAAAAAAAAAAATACAATCAACCAAACCAACCACCACCTTTTTTATGGACACTGATCACCCCGTCGTAAAGCCTCTGGCAGTTTGTTATTTGCGCACGCCGCCTTTTCCTTGTTGTAACTTATGTAGATATTTGGCTTAAATATAGTTCCTAAGAAGCTTCTAATAAATTATACACATTAAGAATATTCTTTTAAAATTTCCCTTTGGTTCCCCTTTCGGACTCTCCCTTCCCTCCATGCTTTTTTTTTTTTTTTCTTTTCTTTTTTATGCTTTTTTTTTTCTTTTTCTTTTTTTTTTTTTTTTTTGATGGAAAAACGTCCCGGGATGCTACCAAACCCTGAAAAGCCCCTGTCCCTCCCAGGGCCCAGACCCTGTTCCCACAGGGGACCTGCGCCAGGGAGTTAACGGGATACAGGATCAATGTGAAAAAGTGACAAGTAAACGCGTGGGATTCTCAAAGTCGAGAGCGAAGGGATCGAGTCCAAATACATGAAGCCGATTCTTGGGAGGGGCGGGGGACACCTCAGAGACTTCTTGCTAGAGAAAGCAAAGTATTTCGGGAGTTAAAATTCAAATGCCAAAGGCACGGAGGAAAGAAGGTAAAAGTCTAATGCAACTAGAAACAAATTAACGAGGAATCTGCTGACATTATAGAACACGAGGCCAATTTAAAGAGCGTCCAGTTTTAATACCTTGTTAAAGAATAATAATTTCTAGCAGGTTTTCCTATGTACTTGTATTTTAAGGGCAATACAGTATCTTATTTATAATCAAAATAAAAAGATAGTTCATTGTGTACGACACGTAGTTGGAATTAACTTTTTTTTTTTTTTTTTTTTTTTTTTTTTTTTTTTTTTTTAAGCAGACTTTAATTTTCTACATGTACCCATCCCCGCAAACACACACACTCGCACACACACACGACCAGGCAGTTTCTCCTCCACATGTCCACCGGCTCACCCAGGCGCAGGCTGAACCTCACCCAATGTAATGCAGATTGGGTTTGGTGGGGGATTTTTTGTTTGGATTTTTTTGTCGTTGTTGGGATTTTTTTTTTTTTGGTGTTGGGTTTTGTGTGTGTGCGTTCGTTGGTTTGTTTTGTTGGTTTATGTTTGTTTGGGTATTTTTGTTTTGCTTTGGTTTTTTTTTTAGCGATTTGAGAAGTTGGGAAAGAAGGAGATGAGGGCAAATGCGCTTGCGCGCACGTGTGTGTGTGTGTGTGTGTGTGCGTGTGTGTGTGTGCGCGCACTCGGGGGCGCGGGGTGCGCGCCTGCTGAGACACCGAGGGGCGGTTGTAGGAAGGTAAATATTATGGGTAATGCAAGGCAGTTAGATATTAACTTTGATGTAAATATATAAAGCGTATCAAGTTAAGCAGCTCGTATCGGACAAGCCCGAAATACATGTCATTCGCTATCTTCTGGCTCCCAAATATCCCTTTAATGAGTGTAACAAAATAAGAAGTCCCCCATCCTAAAAGACTGGTGTGTTTCCCTTCACATCTGCTGCTCGGTTCGGTTTTTTTCGCCAGATCCTCTCAGTTGAACCATGGAAGCGATTCCTAGTCATTGAAAGACTCTTGAATTGCAGAGGTATTATAAAATACTCATATTTTTGAAGAGAAAGAAAGCAGCTTATCCGGGATGGAACTCAACCTCCAGCTTAAGTAGCAGCTTTCGAAAGCTCTGTCTTTTATTTATATAAAATAGCCGGCGTTACTCGGACAGCAAGTGCTAGTCTGGATGGATAAAAAGGGAAATAGACAGAAAGAAAAAAAAAAAATCGGATTCTTTCTGCCTCCCCCCCTCCCCCCTTTATTTCTAACATCACGTGTGTCAACAGGAATTTCAAGACCTTTCATTCTTTATATTATGTCCCGCTTTATACAGCGACATTCTCAACTATCCCAAAGAATACTGAAAAAAAAAAGTGTTTTCTTTCTCTACGCAGAATATTCGTTTCAGAATCATAGCATCATGTTAAGCACGGCAGAGAACGTGTGTGTGCCAGGAGCTTAGTGCTGTTATTTTTGCTAAAAGAAGAAAGTGTTGAGAATTCCTGGTCCGTGTCACAGTGCTGACGGCTCCCGCGGAGGGAACAATACCAGGGTTAACTACTTTTTTTCTTTTTCCTTTTTTCTTTTTTCTTTTTTTTTTTTTTTTTTTAAATTAGGGATAGTTTCTCCCGCAAGTTAATATACAAGACCGAGGGGAAAGTGCTGTGGTTAAATTGACATTTTCCCTTCAGATGTAATTAATGTTTGCAATCTTTCAAACACAGGAACGTTCAAAAGTGAGGAGCATTGAAAGGCATTAGTACAGGCAAGAAATATTATTCCTTCCCTGCAAATACTGGAGTTAGCATGTTCGATAGAGATCCAGCCAGTGATTTTTCGTTATAGACTTTGGGGGAAATAAATGAATTTTATTGTGTCTCGACAACCTCATAAACACATATTTGGTGGTGGGTGTAATTACTGTAATGGATTATTATGTACACTGACTTATCTTTCTTAAACTAGATTTAGTTTCGATTAAATAAACTCGTTTCCACTTTGTCTGATGTCGGCTTAGTTTAAAGTCTGTTTACTTGTTCCACAGAAAGGTGAATTCATCTCTTTATTAAGCACTAGAGGCCGAGCAAACACAGTTCAAACTGTATTTACATATCAATCAGGAGAAATGCAAACAAACCGCTCTTTAACAATTTTATAGATTTTTTTTAATGACATTGTGTTATTGCCTTTTATCATAAAATTATTTGTATAAACCGGTTATGCCTTGATTAGGATGAAGACATTTGTGGAGGGAGGCTAAATACATTTTAATCTCCAGTCTCCCTCGAGAACACTCACGAGAACTTAGTCCCTTATAGCTTTTTAAAATTAAAATATGTGCCTCCGTCTAAACTCCTGCTTCTTCCAATAAGCTGATTTTCAGTCTCCCGGTAATCAATGCAGAACTTGGATAATGGGATTGCCACCAGGACCCCCAGGTCTCTTTCTCCAGAGCTGCTCTCTAGTACATCAGCCCCCAGCCTGTACTG
>JAOEGS010013314.1:8804-26933 GCA_025447755.1 Corythornis vintsioides | reverse complement strand
GCCCAGGGAACCTCTGCATGACCATCCTCAACAAATGTATCCCACATTTCCCTATCATTAAAACTGTGCTGCATCAATTTCTTTGCCTACATTTTTCTTTTGCACCTTTTGACCTACAAACCACTTCGATTATGAAACCTGTTGCCATGAAGCCACCTGTCAGCTGAGAAACTCTCTGTCGTAACCCTTTACAAAGACTGTCAGACCTCTTTGGCTGGCAGAAGGAATTTGGAGCAGTGGGAAGTGTTGTGCTCTGTGACACATTTTGGGATTCATGCCACTGAACTGGAATTCTGCTTCCCAACAATGTGTGATTCTCTTCCCTCCAAGCTGCGGAGCTGCATAACAATTACAATCAAATTATCCACTTGTTTTCTAATTGAGCCTGCTTCTTCAGCCCTATTAAGGTTTTGCTTGGAGCTGATTAGTTTCTTGTCTGCAATCATTAAATATATCGCAGATTAAAGTTCCTTAATATCTTTAAACATGGGAAACTTAAGCAATTGCTCAATCATGTAAGTATGTGGCATTTAAAATCTGATCCCTCTTTGGCGTGAAATGAAAGAGCTGCACCTATAGAACACAATTTATTCGAGGGTTGTCTGTGGCAAGTGACTTCTGTTTACTCTCTGTTCATACATTTATTTGGGGTAAGGGTGTCAGAGCCTGTTCCAGGCTGCCCTGAGAGTTTGTGGAGTCCTTCTCTGGAGAGATTCCCAATCCCTCTGGACACTGCACTGCTGGGGACCCTGCTCTGAATGCCCCTGCTGGATGGAGCAGGGGGGTAGCACCAGATGATCCCCAGAACTCTCTCCCAACCCCCACCATGCTGGGGTTCTGTGACCAACATAAATCATTGAGGCATCAGCTTCAGAATCCT
Organism: Corythornis vintsioides; assembly: GCA_025447755.1. Lineage (NCBI taxonomy): Eukaryota > Metazoa > Chordata > Aves > Coraciiformes > Alcedinidae > Corythornis > Corythornis vintsioides. The sequence continues at coordinate 26,053 of JAOEGS010013314.1, read as the reverse complement.
GTGTGCCCTGCAAAGGAGCAAATTTGAACTGTTTTATGTGCTTGCATTTTGACAGCTTCATTCAACCATCCCTCTCACAACACCTTTATTACTGCAGCAATTACTGTCAATTACCATAAAAACACATAACTGTTGCTCACTGGTTATGTCACCAGCTCTAGGAAGCCTGATTAGCTAGTGGAAAGGATCAGACCAAGATCATCTTGTGGAGAAAGAAAAGCTGAACAAAATCTGATGATGCAGGAGAATTTTAATATGGATGGGAAATGGGATACACTGCAGATTGGTGTGATACACAGCAGATGCTTTCTCACTTCCAGGGAAGGGCAGAGCATTCACTACTCACTAAGAGTCCATTGTCCACTGGTTGTTCTTCTTCTGTCACAGTTTCATTGACAATCTCTGTGTCAGGACATCCATGAGGTTTGGGGTTTTTTTGGCACATTGGCACAAGGACAATAGGGATGTAGATTTGAGGTGATTAACAGAAGCTTTCAGTAATAACAGAGAAATTGAAAAAGGCACAGAAGAGTGAAGAGTGTGGGCCCAATTTTCAGAGGTACTGAGCAAGAGTGGCTCCCATCAATGCAAAGGCTTTTGCCATCTCTGAAAGCCAGCCCCAGCTGCAGATCTGGATCTTGCATTTTCATCTCCTAAGCTGTTGCTTGCTCTGTAGGTGTTTAGGTAGCCTTAAGAAGAGCCACAGTTTCCACGGCGGGATCCACAGCTGCTGCTGCTGTAGGACCTCCTGCTGTAACAGCCCCCCCTCCCTGAGGAGCTTCCAGAACCAAAGGAGCCCCCATATCCAAGAGAACCCCCCATCCCTGACATGCCTCCAGAACCAAAGGAGCCTCCCATCCCTGACATCCCTCCAGAACCAAAGGAACCCCCAGATCCAAAAGAACCCCCCATCCCTGACATCCCTCCAGAACCAAAGGAACCTCCCATCCCATAGGAGCTCTCAGAGCTGTAGGGTGTCATAGCACCAGAGGGCTGAGGGAACGATGTGCCCACGTAGCTTTCCTGAGGACAGCTGCTGAGAATGGGACCAGGGAAGGTGAGGACAACTGGCGGGGCGTACACCACGGCCGTCGAGTCCCCGCACGATGCCACGCAGGGCCCAAGGCTGCTGCTGTAGGTGTATGGCCGTGGGCACGTCACCTCACAGGGGGGCAGGCAGCGGGAGCTGATGTTGTAGGACATTCTTCTCAGGTTTAGAGGCGAAGCTGGGAAATAAAATGTCATCAGAAAACCACGAGAGTCAGGTGCTGATGGGTGCCCACCACACACGTGACAGCAACAGTGTTAAGCAGACAAAGTAGATCCTTGTTCATGCTCAAGTCCTGCCCTGTGATCCCTTTTCATCCTCCCTTTCTCCTGTGGAGGATGCCCAAGACTTTGTTTATTCATCAGGGTTTAACTTTATATTTGCACCTCAAGCTTTGAAAGACATAAGAAAAAAAATAAAGCAGCTCTTAAAATTCTATTGTTAAACATAAAATTGATTTTTACCACTATCTACAAGTTACTGCAGTGGGTCTCCTATGAAAAATAAGATCTCACTGATATAGCTCATTGCTAAAATACAGACACAAGAAAGAGTCCTCAAGTAAAATTCTCACTGCAGAGACACAGCAGATATAAAATCAATAGCTTAAATCAAACTCACCTCGCTCACCAAGACAGAAAAGTCAGGAGAAGTTTTTCAGAGACTCCTGAGATGTTCCTGCTTTTATACCTTTTTGCTGGCAACTCTAAGGTTGTGAAGCATCTCATAAAATCTCTAGCACTAACAACCCATGGGTTTTCTCCTCTGGGTGACTCCTCTAATAGCTCTAATTATTTTTATAGTTTCCAATAAGTAAATTATCTACAAACCTACACAAAATGAATCTTATATAATAAATTTGGGCTTCCTATTATGTTGAAATTGTGCAGCCAAATTCCTATGCAATCTCATCCCGATGACTGCACTGGATTTACAAGCCCTCATTTCAGTTTGGGAATGTTTTGGATGATGTGGTTGGCAGGGGACAAGTGGTAACTGTACCTCCATTCAGATTCGTGCAGTTGTGCTCACACAGCCCTATGAAGAGGACCAGAGATGGGGATATTGAGGCTGAGCCAGGAACATCTGTATGAACTGCCATACATGTGGCTTCAGTGAAGGTGATGCCTCACCATTTACAGAGGAGAGTTACACCCCCACATTGCTCTTACTCAATGAGCTAAGGAGGGAAACATTGAGTAATGACAGAAAGTTTGGTGGGATGTTGCTGCCACATTCTTGATAAGCTTCTCACAAAGTAACACCATCACCACCGGGTGAGATAATTCCAGCAATATTCTGCTAATGGTGTGGTGCAGCACATTGCATCCATCATCCCACAATATCAGCAGGGCTGTTTGAATATTTCTCCTCAGATTTTTCTGACTGAAATCCCCATTTCCTCAGAAGTCTTGCAGACATATAACCTTAGAATCATAGAATTGCTTTGACTGGAAAAGACCTCTGAGTCCGACCAAAGAGATCTGTGTAAACAATACCAATGGGGGGGGGGGGAAATATATATTATATATAATTTTAAAAGAGATGTGATGTTGTGGTGGAAAAATCTGTTTCTTGGGTGGTTCTGGCAATGGATGTGCATGAAGCAGTTTGTGATCCTTAATTCTGAGATAGCACAAGGGCATCCATGTAGCTGTTGCCTGAGGGATCTCATGGTGACGCTTAACAAGCTGGGATCATTTACTGCATAAATGCTTCAATTAATTTAACAAACCACAAGGATTAAGACAATCAAAATGAGGAAATGAATGTTAGGCTTGGCACAGCAGAGCTTCTTCAACCCACGCATGAGCCCTCTCTTGTCACAAACAGCAGCACCATGGAAATGGCTCCTAAAGGAAAATATTGATACAGCTGCTGGGGTGGATTTCTCATCACAGATGGCCAGACATGGAACCTGATTCTCAATCACATACAAATAATTGCTTCCTGTTCCTTTTGGCCCTGACTCCCCAGATCTAAGCTAATCCATTTCCCTTTCCAGTCTCTAATCAGACAAACTATTTTACCATCATGACTGGATAAAACAGAGCACAACTTTGCCTTCTGATGGACTTGGAATCCATGTGTCATTAAAATATTTTCCTTAAGGATATTCAAGGAATGACTGGTCGTGACCCTGAGTAACTCAACTTGCTTCAAAGTCACCTTGGCTTTGAGTAGGATCTGTACCAGAATATATCCAGAGGTCCTGCCAATCTAAATTATTCTATTATTCTAGTCTATTTATTAGTCTGTATACCATGGTATGTATCAGAAAGGGGAAAAAAAGACTTTTTTGAAGAATTTCTGACGAATTATATTGGCCATACAGAGGAGTTAATTCTTCTCTGATGATAGTCCCCAACTAATGCTTGAGAATTGATGCACAGTTAATTTCTTTTTGGTTTGTGACTATGAAGCTGCAGTGAAAGGAAAGACAGAATACAGTGCCATGATGCATCAGGGCTTTAATACAAACAAAAAGTGGAATACATTCTTGCAGAATGAGGCAATGCAGAGACAAAAAAAAAAAAAAAAAAAAGTAATTTCCATTTCAACAAGGACAACACTCAATCAGATGTTCACAAGAGCACAGGGTTCACGAGACCTTCTTTCAGCTGGACACTTTCACAGTCAAATCCCATTACTTGTTTTTCTCTCTCCAGGTTCAGAAAGAACAAAACAAAACATGAACAAATGACAAAGTGAGGCAACATTGGGATCGTAAGCCTTAGGTAAAGCGCAGTGAGACCCCAAGCAACCCCAGCTCCTCCTGACATTGTCTGGAGCAGAGGCTACTTGGCATGTCTGATTGGTCTATATGTCAACTACTAGTTTGTATCTTATTGTTCCTTCAGTCATCACTCTTTCTGAAAGATTTAGAATGGCCCATAGTTTCCATAGCGATAACTGTAATACCCTCTGGAATAAAGGGGGAAATAATTTCTACCAAATCCTGAATATAATGAGTTTCGATAAAGGCTTCCCAAACGGGAGAGTCCACCACCACACGAGCTCTCCCCACCACATGATCCCCCTCCCATGCCACCATAAGAACCTCCTGAACCATGGGAACCCATCCCATAGGAGCTGCCTCCACCACAGGAACCACCAGAGCCCATTCCTCCACCTCCGGAGCCCATTCCTCCGGAGCCCATTCCTCCACCTCCGGAGCCCATTCCTCCGGAGCCCATTCCTCCACCTCTAGAGCCCATTCCTCCACCTCCAGAGCCCATTCCTCCACCTCCAGAGCCCATTCCTCCTCCTCCGGAGCCCATTCCTCCACCCCCAATTTCAGGCACGGTGGTTCCCACAATGCACTCCTGGGGACACGAGCTGATAATGGGTCCTGGGAAAGTCACGACAACGGGTGGCGCGTACACGATTGCTCTTGAATCTCCACAGGAGCTGATACATTCTTCGTTCCAACAGTTGACATATGGTTGTGGGCACGTCATTTCACACGGTGCAGAACAGCGGGAGCTAAGCATCTGTCCATAGGAAGACATCTTTCCAGGAGGGAAGTCAACCTGAAAGGCAGAGAGTGCACCAGCCTGGAAAAGTTACAGATGGGGGAGTGAAAGAACAAGCTAGAGCAGTGTGAGTTGTGTAGATGTGTCGAATGGTGTTCATCTGAACAGATGAAGACACAGATATCCAAGTTGTCTACACTAAAGAGTTAATGATTAAAATTTTAAAAAATATATAATAAATATCGTTTTAAGACACCGTCCATTCTTCACTATAATAGACTTCTGCATCTCTCCAACCAAGTGAGATGAACTGCTGGGTTTCTAAGTCTATTCCTGATCCTCTTCATTGCCCTGTAGCCTATTCCCAAAATCAGTTCTGGGAAGAACATCCCTCTGTCCTTTTCTCCTATCATTGACTTTGCTGTGCTTGTTTTCTGGGACTCAGTCCTAATGTTTTTGGAGTATCCTGTCTCCATAGGTAGATGCTCAATCCCCAGGAATTGCTGCTATCTGCATTTTTGAGTCTCCCATTCGTTTTTTACCCCCACACATGTGGCAATGTACATATCCACCCTATTTCCCAGTTACAGTTTCCAAGCAATATGTTTTTACAGGATAAGGTCCTGCCCTAAAACAGGTTAGGATATAGAGCCTCATATTAACACTACCCATAAATCCACGTCTATAATTATGAACTGATTCAGTTAAATCAGACTTACCCAGTCACCAAGAAGAGTAAGTCAGCAGAGGCAGCTACAGAGACCGGAGTTACGAGCACTTTTATATGCTGTCATAGAGAATAGAAATTGGGAGATACCTTTACGTAACCATCCTCTACGTCTTGTGAAACAGAATGTTTTCCCCCGCCGATGCCTTCCTTTGTTGCAACTGTTTTGATAACAGCTTATGATTGTCAGATAACTTCCAATCCCACACAGCATGATGCGCGCACTTCACCCATCTCATCTTTTCACTGAAAATCTCACCAAAAATTTAGGCTGTTTTTCTCTAAAATACTTGTTATCCCTTGTGAAGGCAGCTCAGAGATGGATGAGCGACCAGTAAGTACAGGATTCCAGTTTATCACTGGTCCTCTCAGGTAATCATAACCAGTGGCTTTCTGGGTTTTTCCTCTTTGAAGGCAGGGAATCTTTCTTACGTTAAATAGCCATGAGTGTCCATGGCCATTGCATACTCACTCCAGGGGCTTTGGGACTGGACTTTATGGCTTGGGACTATCCCTTCAGCAGATGTTCTCCTATACAACTCTACCATGCCCCAACTTATTAGAAAGTAAAAGATACTGAAGGAGTTCACAAACTGAGCACAAGGATGGGGCACAATAATCCGATCAGAAATTCATCCAAGGAGATGCACTTGTCCAAGCTTTTATGATTTATCAGTTCCACATCCTAAGGAAATACCCCCTTCTGAAGTGTCTTCAGAATAAACACCAAAACCCACTAATAGCTATGAAGTAATTGAATTTTCCTTTCTGAGTATATTTGTTGGAGATCAATATGAGACCTTACACATTACCTGTGGGACCCCGAAGAAACATTACTTGAGGTATAGGTCCATAACCTCAGATAGAATAAATCCAAAAGGCCTGGCAAATGTTGATACCATGAATCACATAATTCAAATTGTGGCAATACTTGTGGCAAATTATTAAAACTAAAGCTAAAAAAGAAGATATGCTACATATAGTTTATTTACACTTCATGATCACAACACCAATACAGTGACCAGAGTAATGTATGTAGTCAATAGAGACACTGCACAGAAGAACATGACTCACACAATCTGTGGGAATGAGAAGTAGCTAATAATTACAGTGATTGACAGCTGAAGCAATTAAAGGAGTTGCCAAACCAAATATTTTACGAAAGTTAATAAGGACCTCATTGTTTTTGAGGGGTTTTTTTCAATGTATAGAACACTCAGTCAAAACACAGCAGCTTCTTAACACCCACCACAGAAAATCACACTGGCTTGAGCATCCTTCTAGTGTGATGTCTGTGACTGATGCCTTTCTCCAGCAGCTCTAAAGAAGAGGAATCTCTGTTTTATGCAAGGTAGAAACCCATAAGAGCAGATAGGGGTCAAACTGTAGTTTAGGCTTGACAGATAGCCTTTGAAATAGATGAGATAATAAATGCAAAAGGGAAATTGGCAATAGCCCAAAGTCCTTTTTTGCAACACCTGAACCTCAGCTACCTTACATCAAAGAGGTTTTTTTAAAGACAGAGACATCAATACCCTCCCTCAGCAGGTGAAAGGCAAATACTTCTGAAATTAAGAAATAAAAAACCCAGGGATATTGTGCTTTTCTCTAGAGAATTCCTTGCTTCATACACAGAGCAACAAACTGACCTAAACCAAGTGCGGCTGAGGAATCCCAGCCTTGGTGCTTACAGCTTTAAATTGAAACTCACCCCATATAAAGCAATTCTGAAGAAGTTTCATCTTGTTTGTTTCAGTACAATGATGTTGTTGTTGTTGTTGTTCTCAGTGGCAGCGGCTCTATTGATTTTCTGGTTTTAGAAATCCCAGTATTGTGCTTTGATCCTTACATAGTATTTTGCATACAAAGATTAAATCTTAAAGAGGTAACTGGTTTAATTGCTATTGCTCCTGTGCCACACTATAATTTCCTAAATTGGTCTGAAAGCTCTTGTCTGAAGGGAAAGAGCCTGTATTATTATCACAGATTGTAGCAAAATATTATGTTTCCACAGATTGCAATTCTAAGCAGATAGTGTTTGCAAGAGAGGAACAAACACCAACCTGCAGGAAAATTAAGTAAATAGATAAATAAATAAGCTAAAATATGAGAATAACTGTGCAGAGTGTGAACTTCAGGCTGCTTCAGATCCTGGACATTCAAATTTTGGAGCAGGTTTCCAGTGTGATCTAGAGAGCTGCCACCTGGAAACCTATTTCCAAACCTGCTGAAACTGGAGGATCAATATTTTTTCCATTGCTTAATCCCAAAACTAAAGATGAAATAAGAAACTAAAGGACTAGATCACCACTTTCTGCTCTTTCATTATCTGTATATTCAGTGCTATTATACTGCTCAGACTTCCACAGTACCTCGGGTTTGTATTTTATGTTCATTGTAAGTTGTGTGTTACATTTACTTGATTACCTTTGTTCCTCTCTATTTAAATAAAAATAGTAACGTTGGTTTGGTTGTTTTGTTTTGGTGTTTTTAATTAGCAGCCTACTCCTTTCCTCCAGCATTTGGAGCTGTTGGAAGTGATTTACTCAGACTATACTACTGCAAGTACAGGAAACTTTGTGAGTGAGCTGAGCAGAGCAAAACCAACAGAAAAATAATAATAATAATAATTAAAAAAATTAATAAGAAAATAAGTCCAGATTGATGCTGGAATTTGTAGTTTTCCAGAAAAACTGGTGCTTCCACGGGATCCCAAAATCAAAGGAAGTTAATTTATTCTTTAACTCCCACCCACATCTGCCTCCTTTTCCTCAGGTTTTATCTTGATTGATCTTCTCCAGTAACTATTTCTTAGAACCTGAAAGCATCGCTGCTTATCCTGACAGTCACCTGGGAAAGCAAAACAAGTCATTGTGCTGGAAAGTTGGACTCCCTTGTGTAACAATGTGGTTGCCAGAGGAGAAAGGAGGATGTAGGGATTAGATCCAGACCCAGATTGAGATTGGTGCACTTGGGTGTCTGAAAATACGTATCTGAGTTGCACTTGGAGTCAGCAGGGATATTTGATGGAGCCTGAAGACCTACCTGTGCATTCACCTTTGAGGAGTTGTGCCATATCTTTGCAGAACTTTCCAGCTGTCCTCTGGGGGCACTGAAAGTTTGGAACCCCCACCAATTTGGAGACCCTGCCTCGGTCACCACTGCACATTCCAGTTTCTATTGGCATTAAGGTGACTTTCTTCTAGATTTTGGCTTTTCCACATTCCTCATTTCAACCTTTTCCAGCAAAATTCACCCTGATCCCTGGGGGAATTCATAGTCAGTGACCTCAATCTACTCACATTTGTTTGCAACATGAATATTTAGTCTCCTCTTTCAGTATTTAATGGCAAAATGCAGCTCTCTGTTACCCAATCTGTTACCCAGATTTCCTCTCTTTTATGGGTAGGTTGGGTTACGTTTTCTAGCTACAAAAGGTGGTGATTAAATAATTATACACACAAATAGTTCTGAAGCTGAAGGATTCTTCCCCACCACTAAATGTGATTTGCTCGGAGCTCAGGAATAATTACATTACTACAATCATACTGGGCATCTTTCATCTTAAAAACAAACCAGAATTAATGCTCCTTAATAGAGGAGTGCAGCTCTCCTCAGTGAAACCTCAGGGGATGTGAAATTGCAGCCCAAGGTGTAACTACAGTTCTTGTGTCTGGATAATTCAGCTTTGTGTAAAAGCTGGTCAGTGTACCCCTCACAGGCTGGACACAACCATCACCTGAGCACGTTTTCCAGGTCAGAGCCACCTTCCCTGATCAGCAACAGCTGGGTAGGACTCTGAGGGCTACTGGGTCATCTGAAGTCCTCAGGTGTGGGAAGAGCTGATGTAACAGCATTGATAAGGTTGCTGGGCTGCCCCACACATCAGCTCATTCCTGCTCCACTCCATCCCACCTTGCTTCACCTCACAAGACCCAGGCTCTGAAGATGAGGTTTGTACCTTCTTCTTTGTACCTGAGTTACTGCAAAGAGGTGAAGGACCTCAGGAAGAACCCAGAGGTGAGGAGGACATAGCAATGTGTGCTTGGCAGAATCAGACAAAGCCTAGAACAGCACTTTTGATCCATGACAAAGCAGGGAGGAAGGGGTGTGTGGTTGTCTGTGCTTCCTTAAAATGTGAGGATGGTAGAGATGTTTATAGACCTGTTTGTTAGTAAGGTAGATGCTCATAAGTCCAAGTTTCGGGTTATTTACAGTGCGAATGCTTTGGAAGTCCCACCCTTGCAAATAATCCATTTTTAATACTTTATTAGCACTCGTGGTATGTGCAGATACTGCAAGAGTGAATTCATGTTCCTGTATCACCTCATGACTCATAGAGGTGTGGTGCTAATATCCAATTTAATAATCTATTAATTTTAAAGCTATTAATTAAATCTTCATTCTGGTTCATTATTTAATTAAGCCTGCTAATCTCAGCAAGAAAAACTGGCAGCTGACTTTCAATTCCTTCCAGGCTCTTACACTAAAAGCACCGATCTGGTAGCACAGAACCCTGTTAATTTCTAGTTGAAATTGGAGATGGGGAGAAGGCCCTTTCTACACAAGGAAAAGGAAAGCAAGAGTTCTGCTATTTGGAGGAAATATTTGAATTATAGTGCCAGCTTTTCTTCTGCTGCAGCTAGCTGCATGACACTGCTTCTTCCAGCTCAGGTCAATAAGGCTTGAACAGAAAGCTGCCACAAAGGCCATCATACTCCACCTTGCTCCCAGTAAATAGTGTCACACCTTGAAAAGGGATTTAAATAGTAAAAGCAGACCCCCATCAGCACCTTTTCAGGGCATCCCATGCAGGACTCATTCTGCCTTGGTCTCCTTGGCCCCATCGTAAATGTGGCTGGCGTGCGATATTGGAATTATAATGACAGGCTAGAAGTTATAAGGCTAATAATAATTAGGTGTGTCTCAGCCTTAGATCCACCCTTATGTATAGAGTGTTCTTAGACAGGTTAGGTGACTTTCGGGCACCAGTTATCCCATAATAAGATGGTAATTGTCTGTGCCATATGGGTGTAAAGAGAAAGAAGGTTTGCAAGAAGCAGTGAGAAGATGTTGTGGGATGTTATAATGACAATGAGATGCGGCATCCTTTATCCTGGTTGAAAGAGCAGGGAAGGTAGAGGAGCAGCTGGGCTCCCACAGGCTTTCCATCCATATTGCCTTGCAGTGAAACAAGCAGTGTAAGGGAAATGGGTGGTATCACAGAATGGCATCCAGAGGCACCTCTGGGGATCATCTGGTGCCACCCCCTGCTCCAGCAGAGTCACCCAGAGCAGGGGCCCAGTAGTGTAGTGTCCAAGAGGGTTGGGAATCTCTCCAGAGCAGGAGACTCCACAACCTCTCTGGGCAGCCTGGGCCAGGCTCTGACACCCTCACCCCAAAGAACTTTCTCCACCTGCTCAGCTGGAACCTCCTGGGGTCCAGTTGGTGCTCCTTGTCCTGTCCCTGGCACCACTGCCCAGAGTCTGACCCCTTCTTCTTGCCCCCTGGGGCCCTTTAGCTCTTGCTCAGCATTGCTCAGTTCCCCTCTCAGGCTTCTCTGCTCCAGCTGAACAGCCCCAGGGCTCTCAGCCTGGCCTGGGCACAGAGAAGCTCCAGGCCTCTCACCAAAAATAATACATTTGTGGCAGGTTGTTTAAATTCCCAGAAAGGTGCAGTATTACCAGAAATATTGGGTGGGAGGCAGGGGGTCAGGCATGTAATTTTTTTTTTTTTTTTAAGTGCTAGTTTGAAGTCATCTTCATAAGGTGAAAAATCACTTTATTGAATCCATTTGTGCAACTTGATTATTGTTAAACTGCTGGATAGGATGGGGTGTAGATAATGAGTCAAGACGGGTCTTTTGGACTGGAGATTCCCAAGAGCTCCGCCCTGTTGATGACCTCATTACCAAATTTTTCACAACACATTTTTGCATGAGCCAGGCAATCAATAAAGCTTCTATCTGTGCCCTGCCTACCTGCTTATCTAGGGTGTGGCACCGAGACACAGTTCACAACTAATCTTCCAAGATATGGTAATTACATCTTCATACGGGATCGATAAAGTAGGGCACATGCTAATGCCTGCAAGATAAACAAGCAGATTGATAGTACCTGTAAAGGGTGAAATTTAAATACATTTATATGCCAAAGATTTGAGGGGATCATCTTGGAGCAGATTTACAAGGGGCAGGATGGAGGTGTGTGGGCTGCTCATCTCCCATGTAGGTGTCCAGGTGGGCTGGCTGAGCAGACAGCAGATCCCAGAGAAGGGGAAAGCCCCAGGGGCTGCAGCAGATGGATGGGCAAATTGTCTTCTTGGAGCTTGGCAGCTTCCCAGGGAGACGGGGCAAGGTAGGCAGGGAGACTGGCAGGAATCCAAGCTGCTTAGCGTGTTCTCATACGATGCTTTCACGTTGCCATGAAGTTTTCTGCAATCCCTTTTCTCTTTGTAGAAGTCTCTGGGAAAAACAGCTGTATGTGGCTTCACAGGCTGCTTGCTGAGTTAGGTGCACACCCTGACATTCATGGACATCAAGGGAGGTGAGTCTCCCCCTCCACTCGGTTCTCATGAGACCCCACCTGGTGTGTTGCATCCAGTACTGGAGCCCTCAACATAAGAAGGACATGGACCCTGTTGGAGCAGGTCCAGAGGAGATTACAGAGATGGTGCAGTAACTGTTGTTTAACCAGTTTTCACATTTATGTTTTAGGGATATTTGTTTATGAATTTTATTCCATTCCAGTTAAACTGGGCTTTTAGCTGGCAAAGACTGGTGCCAAATCATAACTGCAAATAGAATATCCTTCTTGGAACCCAAAAGACAATACATGCCCTTAAAATGTGTGGAAATCTTTTGAGGAATAGAAGCTTGGAATTTGACTGCAAGGGGAGAAGGGAATAGCTGGGGGTTTTCCCAAAACCAAAGAGAACATTAAGGAAAATTTATTTGGGTGTCTTTCCTTTTCATCTGATTATGGTTTTTCAGCTGGCACATCCAGCCATGAACTCACAAACCCAGAAGCTGTCCTTGGCAGGATGAGGAACAAGTGAAAGTTGTGAGATGAAAGTGAAAATGAAACAGTCTTGTGCAAAGGCACATGAACAGTGCCAAGGAGTGCCAGAGGGGGTTGATGATTTTCTCACTTCATGGGTGAGCAGGACTGACAGATTCAGTTTTGATGTTTGTCATCTATATTTCATCAGTAGGTCCCTGAAAATCAAAGGTAGGAGAGAAAGAAAATGAGAACCACCATAATAATGCAGAATAATTTTAATGGGTAAGGGAAAGGACAGAACAAAGCTGCCAGAGTAAACATCAGCATAAAGGGCAAGGTTCCAGATGCAGATGCCATCACTCATACACCACATTAACTTCTAGATGCAAGTGATACAGTTCACCAAACATTTTTATCTAAGAAAAAGGAAAATTTAAAAATAAATATATATAAGGAGATCAGTTTCTTTTCCCTCACACTTCTTCCCTGCAGTGAAAGCCAGAAACAACTGCCATGTGTGCGTGAATAAATACATTACATATATATATATATGTATATATATATTTACCACCTGGAAAAATAAACTTCCTGGTGACTAATGCTCTTAAATGCTATGACCAGTCCCATCAGGTCTAGCAGTGAAAGGGTTTGTCATGTCCCACTGACCACGTTTGTGGCATTCTTGAAATAGCTGCTGCCTTCGCTTCTCTAGAAAGCAATGGAAGAAGAGACACTGTCTCAGTGTTGACACCAGTTAGGATGGCAGGAACTTTATTACTCTAATCACCTGCCTGAGAATGTTTCTGAGGGGAAAAGAAACACCCTATGAACCAAAGGTAAGGCACGATTTAAAGAAAACATGGTTAAGTTTGCTTTAGAGAGGCAGTAGGAGCCCAAGAGGCCTTTGCACTGTGTCGCTGAAGTTGGTGTCGCCATGTTATGCTTCCAAGATCTCTTTGTCCTCATCTGCTGTATCTTTGTTTTCTGTTTCTGCTATCTCCTCCTCTGGAGCATCCTCTTCCTTCTTGCTTTCAGAGGGTTGGTGGCATCTGTGGCTGGGTCTATTGCAAGGATGTATCCAGTGGGAAGAAAAGACGTAGGAGCAGCGCGGCGCCCACTGAGGCACCCGTCTGGGGACAAAGCTCTCTACAGGTGGCTCTGAGCGCAGGACTTCTGCCCTGAAAGATGTCAGGGGGGCTGGTGCGCCCCCCTCCGGGACTCCAGAACATCCCACCACCGCCTGCTGTGGGCACGTGCTGAGGATGGGCCCTGGGAAGGTCACGACGACGGGAGGGGGGAATATAATGACCCTGGAGGCGCCGCAGGATACGACGCACGGCTCGCTGCAGCTGCTAGCATGAGGCTGAGGGCACTGCACGTCACAGGGGTAGATGCACCCTCCTGCCTCCCCGCTGAAGGACATCTGGGAGAGATGGTGGTGAACCTGCAGCACGGAAGGGAGACCACAGGTGTGTTTCTTAAAGCGTTTGCAACCCATCCCCTGCCCTCCTTCCCCATCCCCTTGTCTGGGACGCTTCTGATGTTCTTGGAAGGGTGAGGCTCGTGCCACAGCTGGGGATAAGCTGTGGTGAGGGTGCAAGAGGATACAAGCACAGCTCAGGTGTTCTAGGGGCTGTGTAGGTGATGTAGATGCTGTAGCAGAGACAACACGAGCCTGTGATTTCAGGACATGATGCTCACAGGTCAGTACAGGCTTGTCTCCTTGTTCCATTCACCCCAATTCCTTCTCACCCTACCTCCACCCTCCCAAAAAAGGACTCAGGTTTAACAAACCTCCACCCCATTTTATCCTGTCCCACAGGCCATTTCCACCTCTGCCCCCTCTCAGTTACAGATCCTTTCTGGGCAGCCACTAAGGACAAGTGAGGAGGTGCTGCAGCTGTGGCCAGTAACTTCAACAGAGCCACTGCTGGTGCCAGAAGGCCACCAGTCATAAAGGAATGAATATTTTTATATATCCCCATAATGGAGAATGTTCTTCCCTAAGACTGTTTGTTTATCTCAGTGGTAAAACACGCCCAGCCCTCATTAGTTATTATGCATAAAAGGATTCCTGCTCCTCTGCTGAGATTGGGCTGGGCAATCAGTGCCTTCAGAGGTTTGTGCAGACTAACAAGTCCATGTCAGGTAGGACTGGGAGGAAAAAATACAAAACAAACCATCATCCCAGCTCTGCAAGCTGCTGACTGTGGTGTGGGAGGTGGAAGGACCTGATTTTGGTGCTGTTCTGCAAGCTGGTCTCCAAGCTCCTAGGGAAATCTTACCTCCAGATACTTTGCAGAGACCATTTTATGGCAGAGCCAAGAGGTTTGTGGAGATTTCTGGTGCCTATCTTTTTGCCTAGACCCTGAATCCATATTTTAGGTCATTGAACTGGAACTAATTGCAAAAAGTTAGTGGAATTTATCTGTCAAAAGTAAAAACTGAATGATGTAGATGATAAATGATAAAGTAGCCACTTTATTTTCATCCCTGGAGAAAAACAGGTACTTTCAGAGCACAGTCAAGATCATTCAGAGGTAGGTGTTTAAATAAATCTTGTGAAATGCCAGTTTCTGTCCAGCAGTTATGATGGAAAAATTATGGGGAATCCCATTAAATATCTTGTCTAGCTTTTCATGTCTGTTAATGCCAAGCATCAGATGCTCTTGACAGAAAAACCCTGAAAACATTGAATATGAAACAATTGCCCTTGCAAAGTTTCTTCATTTATAATAGTGCTACGATTAAAAAAATAATGTGTCTTAAAGCAAAGAGAGGCTCCAGCCATGAGCAGAGCAGCTGAAAACTGGGGAGATATTTCTTAGTGAACTGGTCTCTCTGTTCTAGCTGCGTTTTGGTTGCAGACATGGTCATTTTGTCAGGAAAAGGAAAAGGCAAAAACATTTTAATCCCCTATTTATCCTGTTGAAAACTAAACATTGCTGGTTCATGAATTAAAAAAACAAAAACAAAAACAAAAACTTTTTGGAAAACAAATTTGAACACCTCAAATGCAATTTTTTAATGAAAAATTACCAATACTAATGTTACTGAGCAACCTGCTCTAGTTGCAGATGTCCCTGCTCAGTGCAGCAGGGCTGGTCCAGATGAGATGTAAAGGTCCCTTCCCACCCAAACCAGTCTATGATTCTATAGTAATTTTATCTAAACTATACCTAAATAGAATTTAAAATGCCTTTTATGTTGGGTACATTATAACTATATACAGTTACTTGATAATAACAACATAGTGCTACTTAGATTTTAACTAAAACAAGACAGTCCAAGTCTTGTTAGATATCTTGTCAGATATCTTTTTTTTTTTCTTTTTTCTTTTTTTTTTTTTTTTTGGGCTGCACATGGTCCAAGTCTAAAGATAAACAATTTCTAACAGACATTTTGAGAAAGAGCCTCATTATTATTTTCAGAAGCCACAGAGTGGCTTTGCTGCTAAACCCCAGCTCGTGTTGAAACGTTTTACTCCGTGTAATTAGATTGAGGTGAATGGGACTTACCAGCTATCCAGGAAGAAGTCAAGAGAAATGGCCAGAAGAGCCCTGAAACCTTTGAGTTTTATATGCTTTCTTGAACTTCCAGGAAGATGAGACAACCTCTTTGCATGAGGTCTTAATTATCCTCCAAACAATTTTTCCTGCATGTGTAACGCTTATAATTACTGTAATTATTCTAACATTGTTTATTCAATTTTCTGTGGTACATACTGTTACACGCTGTGGGGTTCTCTTTGCATTGTGTTTTTATGGTCTAATTGCTGATGGTGATTCCAGCACTTCTGTCTGTATTAACGAGGGGCTGGGGCTCCCTCCAGTTTGTTCTGCTTTGACTGAAACGTTGTCCACGTGAGCAGTGGTTTGCAGGCAGAGTGGCCGTGTCTGCTGCTGGCTGTGGGATTTTAATTCATCCCCTTAAATCTACTGCAGCCTTTAGATGGAGGTGGTGGGTTCACCCCTGGAAGCTGCTCAGCAGAGGGAGGAGTGGGGAACTGAATTTTGCAGGCTGCATGTACCTTGGTTTTGTTTACATAGGAACTGACTGGGTTATTTGCTTCCTGTCCTCTGCTCCACTACCTGTCATCACAGCTTGAGCCAGAGGATCCCCATTCCTATGGTAGGTACTGGGCAGCTCCCCAGTGTGTGGCTCCAGTCTCCGTGCATGATCAGAAGGCTAAGAACCTCTGGAGGATGCTCACTTACGGAAGAGAAGATTGGAAGGAGACAAGGTAATTCCTGCAGACAGAAATTTTACACCAAGCTGAAAGAATTTAGCTGCCTTTTACTTACACATGCTGAGGATAGAAGTCACTGTGTGGTAAAGTGCATCAAGGGAGACTTTAATACTGGGGGGGATGTGTGGAAATTTTGTGGAGCCTTGCAGACTTCCCAAGGATTCTGGTGGGTTCCTGGAGGTAAGAGCCAAATGTTCAACTCTCCCAGGCTTTGCTGAACCCACCTTTTCAAAATGACTGCTTTTGAATGCAAAGAGCAAGGCAACTCCATGAAAATGCAAAACGCCTTGAGTTGTCAAAGCTCAAAAGCAACATCCTGTTTGTGAGAACAACTTAGACACTTCCATAAAAAAAAAAAAAGCAGCATATTCTAAAGCAGCTATTAGCCCTGAGGTGTTTGTCTCAGATAACATACTATTAATATTATAACGATCAAACCCTTTGCATATATAAACAAGTAATGAGTGTTTTTGAAATGTTCTGCTGTTCCCTGTTGGGTGGAAACCTCACCAGTCTAATTGTCAGGATGCTTTTCCCCACCTGCTCAAAAATGACACTGATCCTGGGCTGGCAGGGGGGTTGGACTTGATCTCCAGAGGTCCCTTCTGACCCCTACTGTTCTGTTAGAGGTTTGTTGGTGATTGAGTCGCGGGAGAAAAGCCTCATGCTATCATGGTCAGCAAATCTCAGCAAATCTCAGTTTATTAGGCTTACAAATCTTACTTATATGCAAACGTTAATTAGCTCA
>JAOEGS010013313.1:10256-27252 GCA_025447755.1 Corythornis vintsioides | reverse complement strand
TATTCTAATTAATATCAATATCTGTGTATAATCCATTTTTAGACTCAGGCAATTGAATGCACAGTAGGAGTGCCAAAAGGGCCCCAGAAATTGCATGGCAATACTTTCCTCTGGCTAAATTAGGAAGCTGTCCAACTGAATTTCAAAGAGAATAGAAATGAAGCCTTTTATCTTTGTGCATCCCCTTGCAGATGGAATGTACAGCATTCTCAGATGCCTGCTTCTCATCAGGCCTAACAGCTTAGCACAAATCACTGCCCTGTCAAGAGGTGGCCTCCTCTAGACTAATTATAATTCCTGGAAAACACTAACTGGCCCAGTGGAGAAGAGGAATGAAATGTTAGGGCATCTTCTCATGGAAGGGAAGAAGCATCCCACCTGTCAGGGAACCTGGACCTGTGCCTGTCACCAAGGAAAGCTGTTAGCAGAGGAACTGGAAGGAGGTGACTGGTGGGGTCAGCACCTCTCTCAGAACTGATAGTCTGAAAGAGAAGCCATTTCCCTTCAAACTGTTTAAAAAGGCTAGAAAAGAAGCTCAGTCTTGCTCAGGAGTAGGCAGTTTGATCCTGGAGTCTCAACATTATCCCTGTTCTAGTAGGTGGACATGGGTGACACCTCAGTTGGAAGCCTTTCAGTTCTTTGTTTTTTTCCCTTGGCATGGAAGTTTAGTGCTTATTAAAGTAACATGGTGATGACCCTTGACTGGAACACAAGGAAACTGGAGAGGTGACTAAATTCAGATGTAACTCATTTGCATGTGTTCTGGTTCAACTGCTGCTCAGTCCCCTTGTCAGATCCCAGCTGCCATACAATGTGCAGAGGAGGCTGCTCCCTCCTTTTGGAGGATCATGGCATGGTGGGGGTTGGAAGGGATCTCTGGAGATCCAGCAAATCCAACCCCCTGCCAGAGCAGGGGCACTCAGGGCAGCCCACCCAGAAACAGATCCAGGCAGGTCTGTGAAAGTCTCCAGGGCAGGAGACTCCACAGCCTCTCTGGGCAGCCTGGGCCAGGCTCTGCCACCCTCACAGGGAAGAAGTTTCTCCTCATGTTGAGGTGGAACCTTCTCTGCTCCAGTTTATCCCCATTGCTGGGCACTCCAGAGAAGAGGGTTGGCTCCTTCCACTTGACACCCACCCTGCAGATATTTATAGCCACTAATCACCTCTCAGTTTTCTCAGGACTAAACAACCACAGTTCTCAGCCTTTTCCTCAAAAGAGAGAAGTCCCAGTCCTTTCATCATCCTTGTAACCCTCTGTTGGACTCTCTCCAGGAGATCCCTGTCCCTTTGGAATGGGGGAGGCCAAAACTGGATGCAGCATTCAAGGTGTGGTCTCATCAGTGCAGAATAACAGTGGAGGAGAACCTCCCTTGACCTACATTATATTTTGCTTTTAAAGCTGTTCAGAATAACCATCCCTAACTCTCCATTCCCCCTGCTGCTTTCCATATGTCAATAAACAACATTTTGTGTGCCTGCAGGAATAGAGCTGGTGCAAAAGTGCTTTGTGTACACACCTTGGAGCTGGAATAAATCTGGGTTGAATAAATACACAGTGATCTAGTTCAGAGGGGGGTGGAGGGGCAGAGTTCATTCCTGCCCAGCACAGCTCCAGACTTGAGCAATGTCCAGATGACACCTGCTCAGCCAAGGGAGAACAGTGTCCCCAGGCAGGACAGTCAGTGCTGAGGTTGTTCTTCACAGGAGGAGAATTTGCTCCTCTCAAGGAAAAACCACAGACATTGGAGCTTGGTTTCTTGGACTCTGACAGATTCCACTGAAATTTCAATTACTTCCCTGTGAGATGTTGAAATCCCAGCCCTTAACACCTCACAGGTCCCTAAGGCAGGGCCTACTCTGCTTTTCTTTTTTGTTTTTGGAAACCACCCTTCCCCCACCATACCCACACTCCATTTAAATTCTATTCTGCAGAGACTTGGTGCTTTTACTGGTTGAACTCACATGAGAAAGCAGCTCTTGGCCCTCAGCTTGCTTTGAGCAGCACCCAGTTCCTCTGAAACTGGGATTGTTTCCAGAGCATTCAGGAATGGCTTTCATAGCAGCACAGGCTTTGAATTTAGATAATATATGCAAGGCCTTTTTTCCCCCTCCTGAGGACCTGAATATGCCTTCTCTTTACACAATAGGAAACTTGGGGTGTCTTGTCCTAGCATCTAAAGCACTCTCTGGCCTGCTACAAACTAAATCTGCAGCCAAGGATTTGGGGAATAGAATATTTATGATGACCATAAATTCTCCATTGCTCTGTAATGTGCTTATTGATGTGGGAGAGAAGCTGCCACAGAGCTGTAGGGTTTTTTTTTCTGCAGCCACTTGGGTGCTGTGTTGATTTTCAACACCACCTTTAGGCTTCTGTACTCGTGCATATGTGCCCTAGCAGCTTGGTTAAATATTTCCTACTCTGCAACTGCCTCCAGAATACATGAATTTTAACTTTGGAGTTCAATCAACTTATTGAACAGCTACTACACTTTAAGAGTTGAAGAGGTGACAGGTCTCCCTACCTTGGGGTAATAATTTTCCACTCTTTTGGAAGACTGGCATCACCCATTTTGCATCCCAGCTGCTATCAGACCATAACAATCTGAATTTCTCCCTGAAAACACCCTTGCAGCTCTGCTAAATGAACTCTGAGCAGGGAACAGGGGGGTAGACCAGCTTTTCTATTCCATCCAAATGTTTGGAACCAATTTGAATTAGTGTATTTGTTGTTTTCTGGATTTTTTTCCTGGTTTTTTTTCAAGGTATTGCAAGGTTCATAACAGGGGCTTGCTTTACTCTAGCAAAAAAAAATCTGATTATAACCTGTTCTGATAAGTTATGGTCAGGAGCAAAGTTCATCTTGTGTATACAATGAATGAAGTCCAAAGCTAAAGATCTTCTATGGAATGCTGTGGAGCTTTATCAGACTCTTGAAAACTCTACTTCTCATTGCCCATGAGCTTGGCTTCTTTTCCTCTCAAGGAATATTCAGTTTTCTTCTCTTAAACTACTTCACAGAGAACTACTGAATTTCTTCTAAGTATAAAAGATACCTAACTATAAGGAGGCACAATTTTTCTTTCAAGTCTTAAAAAAATTACATTTAAACAAAAATAGTTGACATATTACACAGTGTTATAGATGGCTGGTGTAGAATGAACCTTTCCAACTTAAAAATACCTGTGAAACTGTTCAGTAAATTCCTTTTTTTTTTCTCCTTGTGTGTCTTTTTTGCAGGTATTCGTTACAGCTTGGATGTTAGTGTGGATGAAGTGAAAGCCTTGGCATCCCTAATGACATACAAATGTGCTGTTGTTGGTAAGTGATCATTTTCCCATCAAAAACACCATCTTTCCTTCCAGTCAGTACTGATGTAATTTACAGAATTAACACCTAAAGGATTGAGTGATGTTTTAGACACTAAGATGGGAAAAAAGTGCAGTGACCAAAAGAATAACACATATTCTCTCTGCTGATACTGCAGATATTAGAATTAAGTTGCATTTTCATTTGAAAAGTCCAGATTCTGCTAGTTACCCCCTCCCAGAAAAGTACAATGCCTTGAACTGAAATAAAAATATGACAAAGTTGGATTAGGAGGGGGCTAAATTTAGGGGGAACAAATGGAGGGTGTAAAGGATTCAGGCAGGAGAGCTGTAGAGAGAGAAGGATAAAATCCTTCTGAGTTATAAAGAAGTTAAATTCCTACATGACTGCTAAATTATAAGGGAGTTTGGAGAGTTTCTGCACATTATATGTAAGAAAACAAAATACTTTATGAATCTAGATGGAAACACTTCACTTAAGACTTCCAAAATAAAACTTTCCAGCTAAACCATAAAATAGAAATTGCAAAAGATTGTTTCTACAAGTGCCACAGAGAAGAGCTTGAAGCACAGAAAACTGAAATCACTTTCAAGCTGCCCTTGAAAGATTTCCCATTTTATAGGAGCACTCAGATCAGATTAGAACTTGCACTAAATGTGGCAAAACTAAACCCACTGCTAAAATCAGACATCATTACTCACACATTACTGATGTGTTCTGCCTTGACTGTTGAGAGTAAAATTCTTTTCCTTTGCATTTTTATAGATGTGCCATTTGGTGGGGCAAAGGCTGGTGTCAAGATCAATCCCAAGAACTACACAGTAAGCTTAATAGATAAAAATTGGGTTATCTGCAGTACTGAAGCCAGCCAGTTAAAGCTCTTCTAGGGGCATTATTGACCACTGAAACCTTCCTGCCACTTCTGCCTTCTTTTACAAGCTGAATTTAGCTTGTGCATGCAATAGGTAGGAAAAGAATTTTTAAAAGGTCTGTGTTTCAGAGGTGGAATACTTCAATTATTTAATTATTCTTTTGTTTCTTTAAGTTGGGAAAATACAGATAACTTGGAACCTGATTTTTAAGCTGATACTGTTACTCTCAGAACTAAGAATGTTTTTATTATGACAAATAGTTTTATGCTCTATTAAACCTTTCTATTCAGTGTGAATAACAACTAACTTGGCTTATAAATTTTACTTAATTGAAATAGCTAAAATAAATAGCAGCAAATAAAATAAATAAAACAGAAAGAAATCCTAGAATACATTAGAGATATTCAGAGCTTGAAACTCCTATCAGGATTTGTATGTGTTGATTACACAAGCAGCAAGCTGGCTATTGCTGTTCCAGGTTATAAATCTCCCACATAGGATATCAGATTTGTTTGATGGCAATCTCTGCTCTGAGCACAGGTGGTTTTTCCTGTGACACACTCCTGACTTGTCATGGATCAGAATGTACAGAAAGCAAGCTGAGTGCTGCCTGAATACCCAGGCTCTGTCAGGGAGTAGCAGATAAATTGAATTAATATATGAATCATACTGTCTTCTAAAAGAAAAGTGCATCTGTTTGTGCTTGGGCATGAGTTTCTAGGAGATATTTATAAGCACTAATGATTTCTTGGTATTTTATTGCATTTTCTCTAGGACAATGAATTGGAAAAGATCACCAGAAGGTTTACCATGGAGCTGGCAAAAAAAGGCTTTATTGGTATGTCGTGGGATTTTACTATTAATAGTCAGGAATATGATTTCTTAGGCACCCTTAACTGCATTTGTGAGGGCTGGAAATAACTGGCATATAGATCTTTAAGCAGAGTCATTGCATCTTAATTAATGTATTATTTTAAAGGCAACTGGCCCTTCCCATTTTTTTTTTCTGGTGGCTATTCTGCTGTGACAAGCCCCAAAAGCTGACCTCAGAGGATCCACAAGGAACTGCCTTCCTCTTGGAAATAAATGCTAAAATAATGACCCAAGTCTGTGGCAATTTGAATGTCTCACATCAAACTGTTTGGGTTTCCTGTAGTCTCAGTTGAGGCTTTTGGCAGATAGCTGAGGAAACAGAGGAAGGAAATAGAAGATCCACCCCAGAGAAAGTTGGTGGCTTGTGATTCAGTGGATGATCTTTTAGAAATATTTAAGACCAAAAATGGATGAGGCAGAGCTGGGTTGAAATTTTGCTGAGAAAGTCCCTCTGGCCTTAAATTGGGCAAATGCTATTTTTAGTTATCTAGGAAAAAAACAAACAGAAATTGTTTGTTTTACAGCAGATATGTGAAAGTTCTTTTTAAGGTTCATTTCATCCAGAAAGATGTAATGTCTCTGTTAAAGTGAGTGTCAAATGTGTGTGCTATGATGCAATGACTAAGAATTAAGAATTTTGAAACTCACCCAGGAAAAAAAAAGGAAATTCAAATGCAAAAAAAACCAACAAACCAAGCAAAACAAAACCCCAAACAATGCCATGGTATCATGCCTAGATAACACCCTTCTTATAACAGCAATGAGAGTAAAAAATTGAAAATCTTAATATTGTTTTGATGACTTATCTTAATCTGACTGTTTATTGACAAACTGACCTCCATTTTTACTGTGTGGCTTGTGTGATGGATGGTGCTTTTGCCAATATTGATACAATACAGCATCTAAAAAATAACTGGATCCAGAAGAATCTGTTGCCTGCACATTAAACTGAAAATCAACCAGGAAACCAGTTTTTCTCTGCCAAGGCCTCCAGAGTTCCCAAGGGAATCATGGTTGAAGAGAACTAATGAGTTGTTTTCACTGATGCCAACAGGACCTGGTGTTGATGTGCCTGCTCCTGACATGAGCACAGGGGAGAGGGAGATGTCCTGGATTGCAGACACCTATGCCAGCACCATAGGACACTATGTAAGTGTTGAGCAGAGGCTGAAAAGTAGAAAAGCTTTCTTGGTCTTTACAGAAAACCTTTTATCTTAAGAGTTATTATCCTGCTGCTTGAGTTGTACACTTTTACTTCATTATGTGGGTCTAAATACCCTCTTGCAAACTCTAACAACTTCATTAGTCTGAGGTGTTTAGGGCACAGTGAAGGAAAAATAGCTTTAAGGCTTATGCTTTTATGCTAGGCTTAAATTAAGTTTGATACCATAGTGATTGCAACTGTGCAGCCAAAAGAAAATACTGGTTTTAAAGGTCTCATACTCTAAAACTGACTTCTCTTTCTGCCATTTTGCTCTGTTTTTTCATTAGTATTATAATTGCTAATTTAAAACAATTGGTTCATAATAGTTGGTATATCTTTAAGTACTGAAATATTTCTGTTTCAGACTTAAGTGTTAAATAGATGCTTGTGGTTTTGTGCATTCAGGAGACAGTGTAAATTCAATTCAGACTATTGGTATAACCCATAAAAATTAATATCTAGTTAATTTTAAATAAATATTTAACATTAATAAGCTCTCTGTGGTCCCCTCAAAGTCTCAAGTAATCAGTGTAGACTTCATCAAACTCTCAAAAAAAACCCAAACAGTTGACCAAATAATTTGTTGTATAATTTTGCCAGGTTGGACAAAAGAAAACTCTTATTATGGACAACTTCTGGCTCTACTGTCTGTGCTCCCCAGGCTTGCTAGTTTCTCTTTCAGGTGTTGTTTCTGCTAGTCCAGCACTTGACCTGCTCTAAGATTTGCTGTATTTGTGAGTAGTTCACATCCAGAAGCTTCAGGGAAGCTTTTTAAGTTGGAAAGAATAAGAAATTCAGTCACCTCAGTTTGTTGGGTAAAATTACACATACCCACGTGCCAATGACAAAAGAAAACCCAACAACTACTGAGGAGAAGAATACAATTTGAATTCTGCTACAACACCTTTTTATTCCTAGACTTTCTCTGTGTGGCAGTATCTCATTTTTGAAGAATTAAAAAAAAAAACAAACCCTGGGAGGATTTAGGTACATTTCACCAAAGTTAATTAAAGAAAAGGGGGGAAAAAAATGGATTTACTTAACTTGCTTGGGTTGCTTGTTTATATATAAAAAAAGAGAATAGTGGCCACAGTGGAATTTAGAAGTTATTGTGGAGAATGACCTAGTGTAGAGAAGGAGGAACACCAGACAGGGGAAGGCTGCCTGAAACCTAAATTCCAGCCAGGAAATTGGAGAGAAAAGGAGAATATTATTGCAGCAGGGAAAGGGGTTAAGAAAAGAGCAAAAGCTCAGTGGCTGAACTTTGCCAACTGAGTTCCTAGACTATATGGAATTCTTTAATGCCATCCATAAACCACTTTACAAGCTTCTCTGATATTAAACACCATGCTCTTTTTGGACCAAGACATGTGAAATGTGTTTTTTGATTGATTGAAACCCAAAGTTTTTAGGACTTTGACATCAACTCTGGTTTGTCTGTGTGACTTTAAGAAGACACAGACCTGGCCTCACCTCATGCTCTGTTTTCTTGCCAAACCATGCAAGTCTTTAATAACTACCATGTTAACTGTTCCAGAAAATCCATTTCCAGTTGCTGGATCACTGAATTATATATGGCTAGAGTTTCTGATTACAGAAAAAGTGGAAAGGATGGATTGACTTCCTGACACATCCAACTGACTTTTGGGCTGTGTGAAGGCTTTAATAAGACATCCTTACGTGTGGTGGGAGGCTGGATTGCTCCAAGAATTTCTAATACACCTCCCTGTGTCAATGCACAGAGGCTAAAATGAATTTTCAGGTTGAACCAGAAAGAAAACCTCAAAATCCATGGAAGCAGCAGGCCAAGTTGTTCTATCAAACCACCACAGCCCTTGTTCACAGTTGATGTGCCACAAGAGGGAGCATCCAGCTCAAGGAAAGCAGTGGAACTATGTTTTGGAAAAGGGAATTAGGAATTTTGTGGCCAGCCCAGCATTGGTTTTAAAGAGGAGGGTGTCTTTGGCTTTAGATTTTCACTCAACTATCCTTTTCAAGCAGTAAGTACTTTTCTTTTCCAGCAGGGCTCCAGTCATCATTCTGCCTCCACTTACTTTTGTCTGCTGCTTTCCTTCCTCTCCCCAAGCCTCCTGCACTCATGCCACAGGCATGCAAATCCACTTGGCACAAGTCATGGAGAGGAGGGAGCCTCCCAGTGAATGTGTGGCTGGTGGAACACAATCCCATCCGGCTGCTGGCAGCCTCAGTGGAGAGAATTCCCTTTCAACCCTCCTCTTTCACTGCTGTTGGAGCCCAAGCCACTCTGAGACTGTCCTCCCAGGCTGTGGGAGCATGGGAACCAGAGGGGAGAGGTGGCCAAACAGGGTTTAGTTTGGAAAAAGTTTTTTTTTCCCAAGCTGTTCATTTGAATTTGACAGATTAACTCTGGTTTTAAACAGTCTGTTTTATCTAGCATATGGAAAATGTAGTTTTATTGCCACCAAACTAGAGGCTTGATTGGATATATTCCTTTCTGAATGTAGTAAATACTTCTCTAACTTTTCCCACCTGACCTTTGGAGTGTAGATTTTCCTCTGAGATCAAACATTCCTGTATTCTGACAGCAGGAAGGTACTGGGTTTGTGGAATGTACTATAAAGAAACACTGAACACTGCTTAAAGATGATTAAAAACCAGTCCAAGGCCCTCTAAACAATTAAAATGTAAAGAACACTGATGGAAATAACAGCTGCAGTAGGGACTCATTTGAGAAACTGGCAAATCAAAGTTTTGAGGGATAGAAAAATCTGCTTGTTGCTAACACAGATGTCAGCAGCTGCAGGCTAAAGTTAACATATATACTGAAATAAACCCCAAAAAGGTACAGAGCATCTCTCAAGATTGCATTATGCAATATTCCTGCCACCTGCTAGAGTACTTCTGAGGTGTTCACACAAAGTGAAGGAGGAAATAATCCAGAAACTAAATGTCTATCAACTCTTCTGTGTGTATAAAGTACTGGACTCAGTGATCTGCCATTCTGTGATTCTACATCATGTTCTGCAAAGCAGGATTCCTGTTCTGCCTGGAATTTTGTGTACAAAACAGCTGATTGCAGCTGTGCCTTGATGGATTCCATAGCTCACAACCCTGTCCCTGTTTTCCAGGATATTAATGCCCATGCATGTGTGACTGGCAAACCCATCAGCCAGGGGGGCATCCACGGGAGGATCTCTGCAACTGGGCGAGGGGTCTTCCATGGCATTGAAAACTTCATCAATGAAGCCTCCTACATGAGTATATTAGGAATGACTCCTGGATTTGGGGATAAAACATTTGCTGTTCAGGTAACTCCATTTTTTTCATTCAGCTTCAGGAAGGGGGGGGGGGAAATAAGTCAAACTTCCAGCAGAGCTGCTTTTTAAATGGGCTGTAGCAATAAATCCTGTTAGAGTTTTATGACTTTCAAGTTAACCTTTGCTCTCAAACTTCAGAAACACTTTTCAAGGTGCCCTTTATTTTGGATTGTTTTGGGGTTTTTTTTAAACCTGAACTTTCTATTGCACTCTGGAGGCACAAAGCCAGATCTCCAGACTTTAGAAACCCAGAAAGAATAAAGTGAAATACTCTTAGAGGGGCTCTTTAAACCAAGGCACTGCACACTTTGCAATGAGCTGTGACAGTTTCTGCCTTTACCAAATGTGTTGTAGTCTTTTGCAATAAAAAATTGTAGCCAGAGAAGAAACTGGGGCTTCTGTTCCTGTGGAATGACAGTTGGAAGAGTATCAACCAATTCCTTATCCTAAATTTGCACATTAAAAAGACTTCAGCATGTATGTAGTTGAACTTTGAAAGGGCTTAGTATTCAATAATTTACATTATCATTCTTAAAATGAAAAAAAAATAGAATTTAAACTTCACTTGTTCTGTTCAGCTTTAAACAGAGGGGTTGGGGGATTGCTTTGTTTGGTTGTTTTCAGCACTGGTTGTCAGAAACAGCAGAGTAATTGTTACCTCCTGAGTTTCCTCTGGTTAACCAGTAGGCTGAAACAAACCCCTGTGCCCTGTGTGGGTCCAGCAGCACACTCACCTCCCTGCACTTTGGCATTTTCATGCCTGGCAGAGGGCTCAGCAACAGGCACTTAAGCATAAACTTAGACACAAAACGTGGCCATAACTGAAGATTTTTTCTAGGAAAACAAGAATATAGCATTGCAAAGACACCTAATGCATGACAAGCTGGTGTATTGAGGTTTGCTTCTAATATATAAGCAAAAAAACTGAATATAATTTGAGTTATACAGGGATTTAGTTTTTATTCAGCTCTTTTCCAGCACAGAATCTACTACAGACTTCTGCTCTGTGAGTTTTAATGTGCCATGTGTGTTCCTTTACTTCCAGAATGTTGACTGATGTCCTGAAATTAGCTTTTCTACACCTGTAAGGATGTAAAACATGCTAATGAAATGCAAGATTAACTACATTTAATCATAGACACTTGAGAAATGTATCAGAAATTAGATAGCTTCCTCAAGTGTGTATGTTTTGATGGAAAAAATTATAGTCCTGATTAATGCTTCCTGTTGTGGGATTGCTTTACACTTGGAAGCCTTCCTTACCCAAATGAAATGAGACTATTTCTTGGCCTGCAAATGTGAATCAAACCTTTGAACAGTCACAAAAATCCATGAATCCAAGTGTCAGCTCTAAACAAATACACATAATGTTCCTCTATGGATAACATCAGAGCATTGAGACTTTCACAGTGGCATTAATACTGTATTTCCAGTATTAAAAACTCAGCACAACTCTGCATTTCTGGCTACAACTCAATTCCTCCAGTGCTATTTGGACCAGAATAAAATTCCCATCATCCATCTTTCCTAAGGCCAAAGTCCACCAACACATGAAGAACTACTGAAAACAATTCAGAGCTGTTTAAACCTTGTATAAATGATCATTTTAGCTGAAAGATGACCTGCTTTTTCCCTTTCTCTTTCCCTCTCCAGGGGTTTGGGAACGTGGGCTTGCATTCTATGAGATACCTGCATCGTTTTGGAGCAAAGTGTGTTGCTGTGGGAGAGTTTAATGGCTCCATCTGGAATCCTGATGGGATTGACCCAAAGGAACTAGAAGATTACAAATTGGTATGAGCAGAAAGTTGCTTTTTTTTGTCAGCTTTTGACATAGGATGGCTGTGGAGCAGTAGGAAATTGTGAGATCCTTTTGGCTTTCTGCTTATCCTCAGTAGGGATGCAGGTGCTAGTTATTTTTTGACCATATTTTTTACTCAGATAAATGTGCAGGTTAATTACTTTGGTTTCAGAATTATTATTTCAGTTCATTATTAGTTTGCCTTTATGACTAAACTAGGAAGGAATGGGGGGCAAGGAGGTTCTTGGAGGATTTGTGACAGAATCACAAGCATCTGGCCATTTAAGACTTCAAAGTTTTGCTGCTTTTTACCTATTGGAAGCTTCTCAAAAAAAATAAAGTCTGGCAGGGTGCTAAGAATGTGTAGCTTAGAATGGAACCTGGCTATGGTCTTTTTTATTTCAGTGTTGAAGTGAAGCAGCTGAGGGAACAATTCACAGGCATGAAAATACCATCTTCTACTTTCTGAGGGACTTATTTGCTCTGTTTTGATTTACATAGGAAATATTTAAATGTCTTTATCAAAGACTGAAAACATCCTGTCACTAAGCAAAGGCTATCATTGTAGAATTGAATTTTAAGATGGTGCTTCTTAATCTTTCATTTCAGGTGTCTAAAAACTATGGCATTTGCTGGGTATTTTAAGAATTGAAAGGGACTTTTTAAATACTCAAAGCCCACGTGGTTATGCCTCAGTCATGGGAACTTTGTTAGCCAAGCTTGGGAGTTTGCTTTTTATGCCTGATCTAAGCATGGAGAGGAATTCTGTGCTGTCTTTCCAGTGCTCTTGCCTCCCCCTCCTTTCCTTTTGATAGTTAGAAGGAGGGAAGTCATACAGTTGCACCTACACCCTAAAAACCAGCCTGGTTTGTTTTCTTCCCACAGCAACATGGGACAATCATGGGCTTCCCTAAAGCACAGACACTTGAAGGCAGCATTCTGGAAACAGACTGTGACATTCTCATCCCTGCTGCCAGTGAGAAGCAGTTGACTAAGGCAAATGCTCAAAAGGTTAAAGCAAAAGTAAGTTAAAATGTTAACAAATAAATAGGAAAGGCCTTTTTTAAATGCTGATATTCAGTAATTAGCTTGGACAAAACCAAATGTGTATCTCTTGAGTCACTCTGCTCTGATTCCTTTCAGATTATTGCTGAAGGTGCCAATGGGCCCACAACTCCTGAAGCTGACAAAATCTTCTTGGAGAGGAACATCATGGTTATCCCTGTAAGGTTCTTTTCTGACCTTTTGGTTTCCATTACAAGGGTAATATTTCCCTGAATTGCAGCAAGACATTATTTACTGAAGTTTTTTATCAATTAATTCTCCAAGAGTGGTTTTTGACTGATATCTTAAGAAAATTGTGTCAGTGTTGCTTAAGATTGGTTGGAATTACTTAAAGATCTCACTGCAAGTATAAATGCTCAAGAGAACTATTACATAAAGACTACATATTTGGAAGAGAACAACAATCCACACTGAAATCTATCCTCTAGTTTTGCATTTTTGAGTGTTAGCTCAACTAACCAGTCCCCTAACCAAAGAAAGGAGGCAGAGTAAACACACAAATGAGTTTGTAAACTCATGTCTTAGGTGATGCTCTGTAATTATGTAGAGTAAATGTTGCCTGTAGTGATAATTTGGAAGAACTAGACCTGTGGTGATCTCTTCCCAAAGAAAGGGTGACCTGATCAAGCTAAGAAGGGTGACTAAGCTTCAGTCTTTACTGAGATGGTCTAAGAATGCCCTGATTTTCTTCATTAAAAACTAGTGCTAAAAGAAAGTAATCAGTCAGGCATCCCTGAGCTGAGCTTGGCATGTTCCAGAGTCAAGTCTTTTTTATTTTTCAATCCAAAGAAGAAATTCCTGGGCTGTAGAAGAAGTGTTGCAATGGAAAAGCAACACCTGGATTGGCCCCTCTACTGCAGATTAAACTTGTATTTTGGTCATAACACTTGCTTTTGCTTCACATAAAGAGATAATACAGCTCTATTGTATATTTTTGTCACATGGTCTCAGTTCAAGACATTCCCTCTTTCTTGTGCAGGATCTTTACCTGAATGCTGGGGGTGTAACAGTTTCCTATTTTGAGTGGCTGAAAAACTTGAACCACGTCAGTTATGGTCGTTTGACTTTTAAATATGAAAGGGATTCCAACTACCACTTGCTCAGTAAGTGCTCAGTTCTGCTTTTTTCCTCTTAATTAAATAGATTGGATTGGCAATTTCAAGTGGGCAACATTGTTCTGCACATACAACAATAGAAGAAATAAAGGGCAGTAATATTGGTACAGGTGCTGTAAAAAATCTGAATGTTTTTTGTCACAAATGCTGCCTTTCAAGGTGTTTCTAGTGATTGAGGGCTCTGGCAACTCTAAATTCCTTTCTAAAATTCAAGATTGTTTCATCTGAACTACTCTGTGATGCTGTTTTGGAAATCAGACTCATTCAATTGCAAGAGTTAAAATGGAATAAACATCAATTCAAAATACCAAAGCACTTCTCCTGTCCTAAGGAAAAAAAACCCTAAAATTCCACATGGGGATTTTTGTTAGTCAGTACTGAGTATGCAAAGTGCAATAGGAGGTAAGAGACAGCATTAGACTGAATATTTGCTGAAGTTCAAGCAATCAGTGAAGAAAGTTAATCCAGCTTTATAAAGTTAGCAAATTGAGACCAGTAAATCCACAGTTGCTTGCCATGTGTCTGACCTACAGCAATATTACAACTACCATTAGAAACATTTACTTATAAAAATGGGAAAATTAACATCTTTCCCTTTTCTTAGAAGAAAAAAAAAAAGATTATTCCTGTTGCCCCCAGTCCCTATAGTCTGAATTTTATGCTGAAAAGTCCTGGGATCAGCTCCTTTGTTAGTGAGAACATTCCTTCCTCTGTCAGTCACCTTGCCTCTGGTTTTTTTTTCCTTTCTAGTGTCTGTCCAGGAAAGCTTGGAAAGAAAATTTGGGAAACATGGGGGAACTATTCCAGTTGTGCCTACAGCAGAATTTCAAGATAGGATATCAGTAAGTAGTTGCTGCTGGTTTATGGTTTTTTTTTTTTACTATTATTATAGCTGTATTCTGATATAACTGCAATCTAAATGTCACCACTGTAGCTGTCATGGAGGTTTTTGCCCCAAGCATTAGTATTAATTAGTACCAAACAACTTTCAAGCAGATTCTGCACCACAGGCAGCTTGATACTCTATTATCCTGGAGTTACAGAAACAAAGAGATAGGTGAAAAATTGGAGAATGTTCTTCTAAAACTCAATCAGTGGGCAAAGAAATGTCAGGTAGAATTCACTGTGATCTATTGTGTTGCAAGACATCGTGGGGAAATTTTAATATCAAATAAGTTGGGAGCTCATCCATTTGTTTTCATGGAAACAAAGTCATTCTGGAGCTGCTCAGGAGTAATACAACATTTAGTGTATTCATTCAGATCATCATAGAATGGCTTGGGTTGGAATGAACCTTCAAGATCACCTAGTTCCAACTCCCAGAGATATTAAACAGCATTGATCCCAGCACCAATCCCTAAGGATTCATCACTAGTCTGCACTTGGACACTGAGCCATTGACAGCAACACTTCAAACATGCCCATGCAGCTCATTCCTGGTTTGCATCAGGAACAGTGATGCCAGCAGGAGCAGGGAAGTGTTTTTACCCCTGTGCTTGGCACTGGGGAGGCTGCACCTCAAATACTGGGTTCAGTTTTGGGTCCCTCACTACAAGAAAGACATTGAGGTGCTGGAGCATCCAAAGAAGGGTCTAGAGCACAAGCCTGAGGAGGAGCAGCTGAGGGAAGGGGGTTAAGGGGAGACTTTCTCACTCTCTACAGCTAGGATGTAGAGACAGCCCAAAGGATGTTGGGCTTTTCTCTTACAGAACATGTGGAACAAGAGGAAAGAGCCTCAAGTTTCACCAGGGAGGGTTTAGGTTGGATGGTAGGATTATTATTATTATTATTATTATTAGGCTGTGCTGGAGTCCCCATCTCTGGAGGGGTTTTAGACATGTAGATGTGGTGCTGGGGGACATTAGTGGTGCCCTGGCAGTGCTGGGTTAGCAGTTTCAATGATCTTAAAGGTCTCTTCCAACCAAAATGATTCTAAGACTTGTCTTCAGAACAATTGCAAGTAACTTCTATGGGGTATTGACTCCAGGGAGCTTTTTTTTGCTTAACATTTAGTGTGTGTTCTGGAGGCCAAAAGCAGCAGTTACTCCACCAGTAAAAAATGCTAACATCATTCATCTGGAAGCTGGGCACAAAGTCTTTTAGACCTCAGTGTTTACATCTGAGGTTTCAGAATTGAATTGACCATAATTAGCTCTTCAAGTAACACAGTAAAAGCAATTTAGATTTTTTTTTCTTTTTTTTATAGCAGCCATTAGAAGAAAACAAACTTAGTTCATGAATTATGGAACTCCAGCGTGTCATTATCCCTAATACACTACCAGTACCTTGTTGCTTCTTGGATTAAACCCTGATTTTATCCCCTTTTTTGTTCTAGGGTGCATCTGAGAAAGACATTGTCCACTCTGGGTTGGCTTATACAATGGAACGTTCTGCCCGGGTAAATATTGCCTTGGGAAATGTTGGAAAGATCAATTGCATGACTTCCTAACAGCTACTTGTGCAGAATTTCCTTGCAATTGAAGGAATAAACAGTTCAGGATAATGGAAAGTCACTGGGAGCACTAGGTGTTTCTGCTCTGTGTCAGGGTGGGCAACTTAACTGGGTATAATAGACATTAGAGGCTAATACATGAAATCAAGAAGTATTTTCTAAGAGAAGCTGCAGTAATTAGAAACTTTAATTGGCCTTTTACACCTGGCTAATGTGGGACACACACCTAAGAGTGCTTTGCTTGACCATCAGCAGTTCTACATTCCTCCCTCTGTACAGTATTTTTAATTTAATAGTGGCCAAAGACTTCTTGAAACAGCTTGTCCCTGTATCTAAGTTACACATGAACCCAAACCCTGGAAAGGGGCAATGCAGCAATTGTAGTGTGATAACTGGCAATGTAATAATGCAATCATTTTCATTATTAATTGGCAGTGTAGTAATTACTGTAGTAATTGGCAACAGACTTCCAGATCTCAATTGTGAGGGGAATCAAGGCCTGCTGCTGTGAGGGGAATCAAGGCCTGCTGCTGTGAGGGGAATCAAGGCCTGCTGCTGTGATACCAATCTGGTGGCTCATTCTACTCCTACCTTGGATCCTCCAAGCAAAACCTAGTTGAATTCCTGCAGAGAAACTTCTGGAAATGACAGATCCCCTTTTCTTTTTCAGCAAATCATGCGTACTGCCATGAAATACAACCTGGGTCTGGACCTGAGAACAGCTGCCTATGTCAATGCAATTGAAAAAGTCTTCAAAGTGTACAATGAAGCTGGCCTGACCTTCACATAAAGAGCCCTCCCTGCTCCAAACTCTATCCCACCCATCCCTCTTGCTGTTCATGTACCCTTCTTCTTCAGAAAGCTTATCACAAGTTTACATGTAACCACTAAATTTTCTTTTTTTTTTCTTCTGACATGATAGTGGATTCTATTCTCAATTATTTTCAATCCAACCTAGTCTTTTTTTTTTTTTTTTTTTTTTTTACAATAA
>JAOEGS010013312.1:35069-57059 GCA_025447755.1 Corythornis vintsioides | reverse complement strand
AAATAAAATAAAATAAAATAAAATAAAATAAAATAAAATAAAATAAAATAAAATAAAATAAAATAAAATAAAATAAAGTCGAATAACTGACTTAATGCACCCTTTCGCCCTGAGTTTGCATCTGGAGACAGGCTGTTTACCAATGTCGTGTGGTCCCTGTAACTGACACCCTTGAGGCTGTCCCTGGGCTGCAGAAGTCGGTGATGCCCCATCCAGTGGCCAAATGCACCAGTTACACTGTGATGGGAAGTGAAACACCAGTTCCGCCGAAATCGACGGTAAATCTTTCACGGAATTAGAAGCTCTCAGGATAAAACCGAGCATGCCAATGTGCAGATCCCGTCTAGATGCTGCTGCTAAAAAAACCCAACCCAACAATGTACTTTATTTTTATAATTTCTGGGTGAACTGCACAGGTTGGCATTGACTAAATTCTTTTAGTAAAGTGAAACTCAGCTGTGGGAAATGGGAGACTACACACAAAAACTTCTCCGAAGTCCCTAATTTTTCACCACAGAAGCAGAAGGAAATGCAATAGCAATAATAGTGAGTATAACAAACACAGCCATGTGAGCAGCTGGATTTTATTGTACTTCTCAGCGCACACAACCCCTCAGGAACTTTCTGCCCATGTCCCACTAGATGGTGTTCATGCTACAAAGAAAACACAAGACGCTGCGGCGTGCCCGAGCTGTCAGAATTTGTCTGTCATCCTTGAGGGTTTTTTTTATCTTTATGTGTTTTAAATGTTTCCTCAGCTCACGTGGTTCAAGGTTTGCTATTTCACATCTCATTTTTAAAGATACAGGCTATCTGTGTTTCCTAATACGCCATGGAAAAATCAGACTGCAGTAGTATTTCCATATAAAACAATTTATTTCACTTAGTTCCTGCTTTTGAAACCTAAGTTGACCAAACAGAGTAAACAACCCAGAACATGTTCTTGACTTAGGTGCCGAATGCACCCTCCTGAGACTCCACGAAGTATAAAGGGACAGTTATGAAGCATCACCACGGAACTGTTTATAGACATTGAGCAAAAACCCTTTATGGAAGAACTGGAGTAAACCCCACTGTGTTTCGGTTATCTCAGGTGCAAGGAGGTGTGATGCTGCTGGTGATTAAGACTTCGAAGGGATGGAGGCGGGACGGTACCCAGGTACCTGCTCCCCCCGAGGCAGCTGCGCTGCGATGGCTGCAGGCTGGACCTCTCCCTAGCAGCCCCGGCATCGGGAAGGAGCCGCCCTGCCAGCAGTCCCCACATCTTCACCCTGCCACCGCTTGGCACGGAGATACCACCTCCGAAACCAATCAATCCCAAATCTTCGGGGATCTGAAGGGGAACCCGCCCAGCTGCTGTCACGGGAAGGGGTCCCACTGCTGGACGTCGACCCTCGGACGCATGCGCCACGAAGAATCCCTTCTCCCACCCCCCACTCCCGGCCCCGGGCACCCGGCACCAAGGACGCACTGCTCGGGACCGCGCACACGCGTAGCGGGCCGGCCCCTGCTCGTACGCGCCTGCGCAGCGCGCCCCCGAGGCCACCTCCTCCCGACGCGGCGCCTGCGCAAAGCGGCGCTCCCGGCTTCCGTCTCCTGCGGCTCTGCCCTTCCCGCTTCCGGGAATCCTCGGCTCCGCGGAGCGCCCGGTAGCGGGCACAGTGGCGGCGGCAGCAGCAGCGACGGTCCAGCGGCGGGGGCTCGGCCCCGGCTCGCCCCACCGCGCCGCCGGCACGGCTCCAGCCGCAGCTCCGAGGGCAGCGGGGCCACCGCCGCTCAGGTAAACGCGGTTCTCGTTCCGTCCCTGGGTTACCTTTCCCTCAGCGAACCGGTACCCCTTAGGGTGTCCGCCGCCCGTGCCCCGGGCCGGGCCGTCCCTGCGCTGCCCCCCGGCTCTGGCAGACTCCCGGCCCCGCGGGGAAGGAGCGCGGGGTGCCGGTGAAGCCTCGGTGAAGGGCGAGCGGGGAAGGTTAGCGGGGATCTCCTGCTGTCCGGCGGCAGGTCGAGCACAGGGTTGGGCACCTCGTCACTCCCCGTCCCTGCCGGTGTCGGTTCTTAGGGAGCTGTTCCTGCGCTCCTGCCTCCTTGCGGGGTTATTTTAAAAATAAATAAATAAAGCCACTAAAAATCGTCTGTCAGCAGCCATGGAAACAAGTGCGTGGAAGTGTCCCTGTGTCCCGGCGCGGTTGTGTTGTAGTCTCGGATGCCACCGTGGGAAGCTGACGGGGAGGGAAGAGCGACCATGGATTTCCCTCAGCGCTCTCCTAGCACTTGCTCTTGGGAGTTCAGCTGGTTTACGTGCTGCTAACGTTCCTGATTTCCAGGAGAGATTAACAGCTCTTGCTGGAAGTGGGAATGCAGCTAATTCACACTTGGAGAAACGAGAGGGTAGATTCATCGCGCATGTGATCCGTGTGTGAAAAAAAAAAAAAAGGGATTGGAAAATCATGAGCTTGTTTTCTGTGCTGCATAATACACGGTTGTATAATGGTATGGGGATGGTGAATTGCAGTCGTGTAACCGTTCGCTTTGCTGAAGACATAATTAGGTTGATGTCACTGTGGCTGTTCACATTAACAGGCTTAAATTAGATCTTTTGAAGTGGATACTCTTGGTCTTTGAAAATTTGCAGATAAAGTGGAGCCCGGCTGATTCATTAGCAGATGAAGCTGATGTAAAATTTCAACGCTTTTAGGTTAAATAGCCGAAAGCTCTTTGTGGCTAAAAGAAATTGATGATATTTTTTTTTTTATCTCTAAAACTTCCTCGGTTTTGCTCTAACGTGGTATGTTTTGTATCGTGTGTGTCTGATGGGGGGTTTTTTTGTGCCTTTTATGAAGGCGTAGAACTTCCAAGGAGAGTAAATTGATAGAATTCTGCAGCAGCTGAATGACTGATGATTAAGGATATGGAGGAAATGTGAAGCTTTATATGTGTCTGATAGGAGGAACAATTGAAACACTAAGACTTTAACCCTCCTCAATATGGAAAATATGTGGTGAAAATAGTTCAGCTTGGATCTATGACGTTGCTTTTTGGAGCCTGGGAGGAAGAGATACACGTGGATATGATAACCAACAGAAAAATGGGCTTGCCAGGCTGGTGTGCAATCAGTAAATGTGATACCCAGTCTCTCTTCAGTTGAGTGTGAGGATATAGCATGTTGTGATGAATGCAAAAACTAGGAGTTTTTAAATCACACTCAAAAGTAAAATGTGTTTCATCCAGCTACCATTAGCAAAGGAGGAAAACAGTTTCCACTTAATATTGATGCTGGTTTAAGCATCTAGCTTCCTGGAGTCTAACCTGAATTCTGAGTCTGTGGCCCTGTTCCAAAAGGGGTGAGATCCAAAGCCCAGCCACGGATTGTGTTCGT
Source organism: Corythornis vintsioides (assembly GCA_025447755.1). Lineage (NCBI taxonomy): Eukaryota > Metazoa > Chordata > Aves > Coraciiformes > Alcedinidae > Corythornis > Corythornis vintsioides. Next base: position 53,683 of record JAOEGS010013312.1, on the reverse strand, counting down.
GTCCTTCTCTCAAGTGAAGGTTGTTCTTGAATCCAGAAGTGTTCTGCCCTTGCTGTTGTAGCTCAGCTACACTCTTTGTGTATCAGGTAGTGTGTGTCTTTGCTGGGCATTGCATTCTCATTGGAATATATTTTCTTTGATTTCTATTTGTGTGTGTGTTTATGTGTGTGTGTGTGTGTGTTTGTAAATCTTATCAAAAAGATACCCTGCTGAACACCTTGGATGTTGTATTTTGTGCTTATGGAAAAGTGTCTTGACGCTGCAAATCAATTGAGTTTATTGCTGATGTGTTGTGAAGACTTGGATGGTTTTGCTGTTTTTCTTTCATTTTGCTTAACTTGTTTTACCCTGAATTCTCATTGTTGGCATTTGAGGATGTTTATAAAGATGCTATCAGCATCATGACTTAAGTAATGGTGTGACCAGCTTCCTAGTAAGTCACCCATTCATATGCTTAATTACTTCATATATATATATATATATATATGGTTTTCCTGAGATGATTTAGAAGCAGCATATCCCCTTTTCCAAGTAGAAAAGCAGCAATTCCAGTGCTTGCCTATGGCAAAAGGAGAATAATTACAATAGGTTGAAACTTTCCTGTGTTAAATTCTGCACAGTGGAAATTAATGAGATAAATATGGTACAAAAGGTATTAGGTTAGAGCAAGAGCAATAAGGATTTATAGAGATCATGAGCTCTGCCACTAAGGGTAGGGGAGAGATTTGGGGATAAATCAATAGAAGCACTCTGGGGTTGTCTCTTGTGTTGCCATCAGCTATTTCAGTTATTCTTTCCAGAGTTGTGTTCACTGTGTTACAGATCTCTCAGATTCTTGATGTTGGGCATATCTCTGTGTAATTTCAGGTAACAAAAGTTGAATCTGTCAGGGCTAGATTGGGACTGCAGTTACTAGACTGGTTCTTCTGAATATTTCCCACTCTAGGTGTTCTCACATGTTATGGTTGCTGAGAAAGGTCAACCTTGAAGCCCTAGCAGAGGGCTCCTTGTGCAGATCTTGGCTGTTGCTGGGGCTGAGCTAAAGGCTTTTCAGTGCAGTTACTGGCTGATGTAGCTACTGGAGCAATTTTGTTTGCTAGACCAGTCACTGAGAAATTGAAACAAGCCACTAGTTGCCTATCAAATGGCTTTGCAGTTTGGGTTGCTTGTGTCTGTAATAAAAAAAATAGGTTATTCACCTAATTTAGATGTGATTGTGGCTAGGCATCATCTGATGGATATTTATCTGTCAGCAGTTGGTGTTCCAAATTGCCCATGGAATTGGATGCACTAGTAGGAGTGCCCTTACATTTTTTTCCTTTAATTGGAGTTAATGTTTACACTGTAACCTTTTGATGAGACTAAGGTTCTGTGATTTTGATTTGCCACCAATGCTGTGCTTTCTCAGTAGGCTTTAAATCCATCATAGGTAAGTGCTGTGGGACTATTAAATGTGTGATATCTAGTGGTGTATTGACTAACCACCAGAAAAGATTATAGCTTTTACAGCTGATGGATTTTTTTAGCCTGGATATAAATTCTCATCTGTATTTAAATAGATAATAATAAAAATAAAATATCAGGAAGAAATAATTAGACTGTTTTCCTACAACAGTGTTTTTTCCTTTCTTCCTCAGAAATTAGCAGGGAAAAGGAACATGCTTAACCCTGAAATGTCTTTTTTTCATGTAATTGACAATGCAGGGGCCTCATGATAAAATAATTATATTGTATTAGTCATCTTCCTAATGCTGTTAATAACCTTCTTCCAGTAAACTTAGGGCAGGGTGATTGGCTGTTGCATCTTTAGCCCCATTAGCAAACTAATATCTGCATTTTGGGCCTGTGTCTCATTAACACTGAGGTGCAAATTGGGCGAGACAATCGCAACCTGAGAATTCCAAGTAACACTTAAGAGTAGAAGGGCATCAGATTAGGTTTAATGTAATCATCTGTGCAAGCAGGTGAGCCTTTGCATGAAACCTTGAATAACTGAGTGTTAGATAAAGACTTTTAAAAGGTCAAATTAAAAAGTGTTGCTTGGCATTGTAGGGGTTACAGTGTTGTGCTTTCTGCTGGAGGTTTCTACTTGAAGTACCCAAAAAAAAAACCCTTAGTGTAAATTTGGTCAGGGCAGGCATTGAAGCAAAGCAATGCAGAGGAAAGCTGTGAGCATCTCAGTGGGGATGCTCGGCTCTTCCTAAAGTGCTTTTCTAACATTGATCCTCTCTTCCCCTTGAAGAGGACCAGGGTGGGGGGTAATGGTGGAGGCAGCTGGAGAGGAGAACAAGAAGCAGGAGCAGGGGAGGGAGGAAGCGCACGAGACTTGATTCTGTTCTTGCAAAAGCTGGATAATGGATGGTGGTGGCACTCCCATAAACCAAAAAGTGCTGATAAAACATTGAAATTTGGCACAGAATCCCGTTGAGGACCAGGGAACTGACTGAGCAAATCACATCCCTGGCTTGTCAATGAATTCTCAGCAATTTCAAACGGTTACTCCGACTTGAATGTTTCACCCACGGAGGTTGAATGTGTAGGGGAACGGGTGGGTGACATTGCAAATTAATGTGATGCACTCAACCTGTCTCCTTTTTTATGTATGTTTCTGCTTGGCTTCCACAAATGTCAGTGACAGCTTAATGATGGTGGGTTTCACAATATTGTGAAAAGTTGTTTAACAGAAGTAGAAAAGCTTTTTTTATTTATCAAGCAAACCTGGAAGCCATCGGTAGGTTTGTGCAGTGTTAGGTGCATGATAAGCATTTGCATTACCTTTTAGGTTTGTATTAGAATAAATCAGTTTAAAGACAAGAGGCTTGTCTTATTTAAAATGAGAAGAGGCTGCATTGCTGTAATTCCCCTTGAATTTGGAAAACCTGAAAATATATATTTAACTAAGAACTCCATCAGTAATGTTGTATCTGGCATATTTGCTTAATAACAAGCTACTTTCAGAAGCTTTTCTTACAAGTGGCTTCATGTTTCTGTAGCTGTTAAGTGTGAGAATCCTTCCATTACTCTCAAAATCTATTAACTTTTGAATTAAGAGTGAAGCTTCCACATTATAAAGCTTATTTTAAATACCAGCAAATGAAACAACTGAAGAAATAGACCTACTTACTTTTTCAGCCAGCTTTAATTACACACAAATTTGAAAGTCCTACTCCACTCTAGTTATTTTATCCTATGCTATATAAAGCAAAGCAAGAAAATTGGAGATTTAATTGCCAGACAGATGTTATAGTTACAGCAGTAGGGCTGGATGAGAGAATGGCAGGCAAGGTTGTTGCCCAGAACAGGGGTCCCAGCTGAATTAACCAGAAACCAGTGCCACAGAGCTTGCTTTGCATCACACATCTTGTTGCTAATTTTTCCAGTCAGAATTTCAAGCTCACTTCTCTTCCTTGAGCAGAAATCTAACTCAGGGTTTTGTGCTGCACTCCTGCTGCAAATGCCATGTGGTGATACCCAAAGGTTAACCACCTGAATTTCCAAGCTTTGAAGTACCTGGTTTTCTAACCAAAGTAAGTTCCTCCTCTCCTTTCATAACGAGAAAGGAAATATTCTACACTCCTAAAACTACTGATGCTGTCTTTACACAGTATCTGTTGGATTTAAGTGTTGTGACCTTGTGAAAAAGAAGGAATGTGATTCAAAGCCATGCAATATTTGTGTGGTCCAATGAAGCGTGGTCAGAACAGCTCATGGCAGCACTTCAGACCTTACACTGATGTGCATATCATTAAGTTGTATGGTAATTATTTGCTTTTATGATGAAGCTTCAGCAAGGAGAACTTTCTAAGCATATATTCCTTTTTGCATAGTTGTGGGCTATTTTCATTTATATGCAGATTCTGGAATGCATAGCTTCCTTATTTTAAATTTGCCATAGCTTGGTTTAATAATTGAAGTGAAAACAATTTTTTTTCCTATTGTATAACAGAATTATAAAAATAGTGGTAGGTACATAGACTTGTTTTTAATAACCTGCTCCCAAAAACCTGGCTTTAAGCTCTGAAGACAATCGAATAAGATGATTCTTTTTTGCATGCTCTTAGTCATATATTTTTTTTTTGCATATCTCTTAGTCATATAGGAGTGGCAAGCAGGAAAAAGAAGTAGGTCTTTGAATACATTAATTTATACTGCTAGAATCTGGATATCCAACTCAAAAACCAATGAATGGCAGAGGTATAATGTTACTTGAAACCCTGAGAGTGTTTTTATTCTTTGATAGCTTAATTTAATTTTCTTTTCCTCTTGTTCAGAAGCTTGTCTGCTGTACTTGCATGCAGTGCATTTTGAAATACTGCTATCTAGGTGTGTTGTGCTTAATACTATTTTTCCTAATGAAGCAGGAGTGCTTTACTAATCACTTTGTTAATGATGTCTTTTCAGATTACAGCAGATATGACTATGTGAATGGCCTAGGGTTGCCTAAAGGAAGGACATGATGTCAGAATAACAAGACAAAACCTTTGTTAGGTATGTGTTTTGGTTTGGTTTTTGTGCTAAAAAAAAATTCTTGGTTGTCTTGAATACAGTTCAAGAAAAGGAATACAGTAATTTTATGCCATTTCATTTGTATGCTAAAGGAGTTGGTTGCAGAATTCATCTAAAACCCACATTTGTTGTGACATACACAAATACCAATTTTATTTTTTTTTCTTGTTCCAGTTTCAGGTTAACTTGTTGATTTGGGCAGCTGAAAACTTGCCTTGATTGAAAAATAATTGTGTGTTTCATCTTCTGAGGGATTGCACCTCATCTGGAAGGAACTCCAAATTTGTATTCTGTGGCAAGTTTCAGAATTGGGAGCTGGTTTTGATTCATTGATTCCTCTCAGATATTTCACAATATTTGTGCAGCAGGAGGGCTTGGAGGAGTGGGGTTACTAAACAATCCTTTGGTGGGGGAAAAAAACCCAAAAGACATCTTTTTGTTTGAAAAATTGTTCCAAATTACTTATTTATTGACTTTTTAAAAAACAACAACAACAAAAAAAAGTGGATGGGAAGAATGCTAAAAATATGGGAAAAGCTACAACTTTTGCCATTGTGAATTTGGTTGAATTTACCCTAAATGTGAGTTAAAACCAGGGTTTAGAAGTGGAAAAAAACAACCAACCAACCCAAACAACAACAACAAAAAATGCCAAACATTTTGACAGAAATACTAATTTTTGAATTGCATTTATTTGTCTTTCTGCAGTATTGCCACTTAGGTCTTGAAAATAAGTTATCTTTAGAGCATTTATGAAGTATTTAGCTGTGTAATAACTTCACTTGGCTGTCAGGTCTTCATATACTTCAAGGCTTAGTTGAAGTTTATTGTACCTTCTTTTTTTTTAGAGGATAAAGTTAGGTAATGTCATTTCTTAAAAGTTTTCTATGTCCATTTTTTATGAAATAACAACTGATTTGTCTGGTGAACTTCATGTTCCAGCTTCTATTTATGTAGGCTTCATCAAACTTGAATTTTCTTCTTCAAGTCTTGACCACAAAAGGTGTTTGATGTCCCAAAGTGCTCTTGAAATTAATTGGCAGAGTCTGAAATTTTAACTGTAAACATTTAGAAAGATTAAGATAACTTGAAGTGACTGTGACAAGAGGCCTTATCTAGGTTATATTAGGCTTGAATTGCTTTTAAAGGAGGTGAAGTTTGTTTTCTAAGGTATTTTTCTAGCATGTGACTACCTTCACCCATGACTTAGTAACCACATTCTGAGCTGAAGAGTTTTTTTAAAGGGTTTAGGAATACATAGATTAATCTGAAAACTCTCAGTGTGAGTCTTTACCTGGTAATGGTCACTTTGATCATTTTAGACTAACAAGGTGATCCTGTATGGAAGATCTTGGGGTTGTAAATTGAAGTACCATAACTCCATATATAGGCTCTCATTAATGGGGAGGGTGAAACAGAAACTGCTGCATGGCTGTCGTCAATCAATAGAAATGCTTTCAAGTTTCTCTCAGACATGGCCTTTAATAGCATGAATCAATATGTTTTTTAGAACACGTTATCCTCTTCAAGTAGCAGGCTGTTCTTGATGCATAATTTTTAAGCTTTAATTCCTCTCCTGTTTGTTGATGGCACTTCAGTTGCTGCCATTCCATATCTTTGCTTCTTCGAGATGTCTGGAAAATAATTGTTTGCATGAAAACTGTTTAAGGTTTCAAGTCTTGTTTTTGTTCCACGTTGGAACAGCAACAAAGCCCTAAAAGAGTTCTCCTGAAATTAAATTAACTAATATGTTCTTTGAAAATCTGACTCATGTAATCCATTGGCATGCTAATTTAACCACTACCATTTGTTTCCCTTATAAAATGGTCTTGGATCAAACCAAACTTAAGTTATTCAGTGTATCTTTGTAACAGGTTTGTGGGATTTTTTCAACATAATAACACTTCTGTCAACAAATTTAGCTGCTTTCTAACTTGTGGTGTTTTTTGTTGTGAACTATGTGCTAGAAGAGCTTTATTTCCATTCTGCTTTTAACTTCTGCTCTTCCCTGGGTTGCTGGAGCAGTATGAAAAGTCAAGAGTCTGCTGCCCATACGTTGCTGTGTTCTGAGAGCTGTGAGGTGTAATTTAATTAAGACTTTGCCATTTTAGTTTGAGACAAAAGAGGTTTCCTTTTTAACCAAAGAGGGAGAATGCTTTACAGGCAAAGCAAGGTGGAGAAGAAACCATTGTAAAATCCCTTTCTCTAGAATTGAAGTAATATGATTGTGGTGGATTGACCCTGTCTGGACACCAGTTGCCCACCAGAGCTGCTCTATCAGTGCCCTTCTCAGCTGGTCAGGGGAGAGGAAATACAACAGAAGACTCATGGGTCAGGATAAGGGCAGGGGGAGATAATTTGCCAATTACTGTCATAAGCAACACAGACTTAATTTGGGGAAATTAGTTTATTTTATTACTAATCAAATCAGAGTAGAATAATGGGAAATGAACCCCAAATCTTAAAGCACCCCCCCCCACCCCTCCCTTCTTCCCAGGTTTAAATTAACTCTTGATTTCACTGCCTTGTGCCACTGTGGAAGAGAAGGGGATGGGGAATGGGGATTATAGAACTCAGTAAATGGCTGATAGATTTATCTGTGAAACATTGTAAATTATTACAGAAATATTTCATCTTTGTCATATCTCTGGATTCAGAAATATTCATCTTTGTCATAGAATCATAGGAATGTCTGGGTTGAAAGGGACCTCCAGGGCTCATCCAGTCCAACAGCCCTGCTGAGAGCAGGAACATCTCAACTAGAGCAGGTTCCTCAGAGCCTCCTCAAGCCCCACCTGAAATGTCTCCAGGGATGGAGCCTCCACTACCTCACTGGGCAACCTATTCCAGTGCCCACCACTCTGCTGGGAAAAAACTTTTTCCTGATTTCCAATCTAAATCCACTCCTTTCTCATTTCAAACAATTGCCCCTTGTCCTTTCACTCCAGGCCTTTGGAAACAGCTCCTCTCCAGGCTTTTGATCAGCTCACTTTAGATACTGGAAGGTGCTCTAAGGTCTCCCTGGAGCCTTCTCTTCTGCAGGCTGAACAATCGCAGCTCCCTTAGCCTGTCCTTGTAGGAGAGGTGTTCCAACCCCCTGATCATTTTCATGTCCCTTACCCTCTTTGTGGTCATACCTATCGATTACAAAAATATTTCATCTTCGTCACAGAACTGTTGAGCTTTTGGTTAAAAAAAAAATCAAATAAAAATCACAGCGATGTCTTTAGAACTCAGATATCTTTTTATCTTCCAGAAATAAGCATAATAATGCTACCTTTGGCTTCCTGCAGGGCAAGGCCAGAAAACCATGCAGTCATCAGGGCACAGGTTCCGCGATGTCGAGCACCACCCGCTTCTGGCTGAAAATGACAGCTACGATTCCTCCGAGGCAGACATGGCAGAGAGGGTTTGGTTCATCCGAGATGGCTGTGGCATGGTCTGTGCTATAATGACCTGGCTTCTGGTTGTCTATGCAGACTTTGTAGTGACTTTTGTCATGTTGCTGCCTTCCAAAGACTTTTGGTACTCCGTGATCAACGGCGTTCTCTTCAACTGCTTGGCGGTGTTGGCGTTGTCGTCGCACCTGAGAACGATGCTCACTGATCCAGTAAGTTTGTGCTTGTTCCTTCACAGTGGATTTTCTCTCCTGTAGCTCACCTTCTGCAGAGAAATTGGGAGAAGTGGAATCAGTCTTCTCCTGCTAGGGAAAGTAGGGCTAAGTTCAAACCTCTCAAGGTGAAGGGATGAGAGGTGTAGTTTTTCTGTTGTCCTGGTAATGAAACTAACGATTTTTTGACTTGAGGAGCAGGCAGTATAAAATAAATTTATAAGGGTAAGCTCATGAGAAATACAATTTATTTTCTAAATATTAACACAGAACCTCATAAAGCTATAATGTTTTCTGTTCTACTTTTCCTAACATTTTTTTTCATCAGTTATATTTCCAAAACTCCATAAGAAGTTGTAGTTTCATCTGGTTGTATCATTTAAAACGTATCTTCCATTCATGGCAAAACAAAGAATTTTGAGAGGTAGACATACTGAAAAACCTCAGTCACATATTGGCATAAGTAAGAACTACTTTACCTATGTGGTAAATTATTGTGTTTAAGTGTCTGGAGTTAGTGGGAAGGGAGATTTAAGCTGAACCCACATTGAAGCAGTGTAGGTGAAAGAGGTCTTGAGAGTTTGCTTTAGTGTCTGCTCCTCAAGTCAAAAATTTCTGCTCCTCAAATTAAAAATTTCTTAGAACTTTTGCTCATCAAGAGTTCAAGAGATTGTGTATTTTGTGCTAAAAATTATTACTTTTTTTAGGAATAAATCTGGGGAGAGGGGTGAGGGGAAAACCATCTGTTCTCTCCAGATTTTTGACATAGTAACAGTGTATATAGAAATTATGGGAGTGTTCAAAAAACCAACAGGGTGTTGTAGTTAATGATTTTCTAGGTCTTTGATTTACTGCTGAGCCCACACCTAGTGATGAAACGTTATGACTTCTACAGACTGTGGCAGCTGAGAAATTTAATGGTCTAAGGATAGATTACTTATAACTATGTCCTGGTAAAACTGTGTCTTTCTAGACCTGAGTTGTTGTTTCATGATAGAAATTGAGATTTATTTTTTTCTCCAGCCCTTTCCTGATGACTCTCAGAATTGAAGACAAAACTGTGTGATAGAAACTAAAGGTGAAGGAGAAAAGATGAAATAAACTACCTCAAAACATACATGAATTAAATTTACTCTTACAACTATTAAAATAGATTTTTTTTTTCTCTGAAAGTGGTGACCATCTGGGACTATGAAAGATGTTTCTGAGCATATTTTTATCAGCAAAATAAATCATCCTTAGTGACAGGTGAATAGGTGAATGGGAGATGTGTTTTGTAAGCACGAAATTATCTGGAACAAGACACATTTGTGCTGTAGGACCTCTCTGAGGTAATTCACTGTGTTTACACCAGATTAACTTTGAATGTGAACATTCATGTTGCAAAAAAAACCCACTTCAGCAATACAACATTGAGTGTTTAAGAGACTCTTTTCAGTTCATCCCAGCTGGCTCAAGTGGGAAGCACCTCTTAGCCAAAGAGGTCATCTGGGGAAGAACTTGGGCTGTGTCTCAGGTAATACAAAAATGACTTTGTTATTCCAGGCCATAGGCAACAAAAACTTGCTGCCAGAGTAGAGAGGTGTTTTGCAATTGAACCTGAAGTGCCTGCTCATTTCTTAATTCTGTCCCCAAAAAGGTGTCTGTGAAAAGTGATGGTTTTGCCCATGGGCTTTTTTTTTTGTCAGTGAGAAATAATGTTGCAGATAATTTAAGCTGACCTGGAGAAGACTCTCACTCTGTGAAATAAGTAGAATACAAGATGTAAAGAACCCAATGGTGGCTCATGCAGACAATGTCCAAGCTAAAAGTTTAAGAATAAAGGAAAAAGTTCAGATTAACTGCTCAGCAAATACTATACCTGTAGTATTCCTATCTGCATGTAAAGATGTGTCATCCTCTTAATTTTCTTTCTGCTGGTGACAGTAGGTTCTATCAGAATTATGTTAATACTTGGCTGTAGATGAGTCTTGCTGAAATGAAACCAAATTAGAGGTCAAGCAGAGGTAATTTATTCATTTGGAAATTATTCTGGCTTATGGCAGACTATCTTTGAATAAATGAACTTTATTTCAGCAGTTACCCTGAGATTACTGGTATGAAGTCTATAAAATATATTTTTAAATGCTCTCATGCCATTTAAGAAGCTTTCTGTCCTTTAATTGAAATGATTTCAGGGAGCTGTACCCAAAGGAAATGCCACTAAAGAATACATGGATAATTTGCAACTGAAACCAGGAGAAGTGATCTACAAATGCCCAAAGTGCTGTAGTATCAAACCTGAACGTGCACACCATTGCAGGTAGGCTGGAGTTTTCCTCTAAGCAATGCATATTCAGCCTTGGAATAATGATCCTGATATTTATATGTTTGGGTTTGGTTTGTTGTGGGTTTTTTTTGGTTGTTTTTTTTTTTCTCCACAAATTAATTTTTCTATTCAGTAAAGTTTCAAATCCATACATTACAGATATTTTATAATACACTATGGCCAAAAAATAATGTGGATGAGGGGAAGGCAGCGAGAGACTCAGGAGTTTTTAAAAATAATCATACTGTGGTGTCTTAAATCCTTTTTGATCTGTGAATGCTTTTATTTTTTTTTCCTGTACCTCATTCTAATTATTGTGATGTACTGATTGATAATGGAGGGCAGGGAGATTTCTGGTATATTTCTGATAGAAGCTGATTTAAGGAATAACTCCTGCAATCTTAAATTAAGAAAATACACCTTAATTTTAAGCTATTACTTTGTCTCATCTTCTTTGTAATGAGTTGTTTGAAATTACTTATGAATTGGTGGATGATTTTCCCAAAGTTGTGTAATTGGTTAAATGAAGGTTCATTCTGCTTATTGAATATTCATTTTAATAGGGACAGGAGTGTTGAATTAATTTGAATTAAACATGCTATGGAAAAGGTAGTAAATGAATCCATTTTTAATTAATTCTCAATCTGTTGAGTTTTCAGGCACTCTGAAGATACATTAATGTAATGTTTGTTGTGTGAGGGTTGAAAATAGGTATGCCTGCATAATTAAGACTTACATAAATATGTAAATGCTTCTGGTGTCTCTCTCTTAGGTGTGAGGAGGGATGTGGATTGAATGTGTGGCCTGTTCAATTTAAAGCTAGTGCCCATGAAAAGAACAGAGTGAAGTCTCATCAGGACTCTCAAATTATTCTGTAAATTTGTGGTTTCTAAATGAAATGTCTTGGTGTATGTCACTTATCTGTGTGAAGTTATGGCTGAGGAGCTATTTCCATGATAAACACTCAGATCTTGTCACTGAAATCTTCATTCCTCTCTCAGATGCGAGTGGGTTTTGGGATCTGGAGTGTGAAGGGAAAAGTTTCCTGTCTAAATAGAATTATATAGAATTATCTTCAGTGAATTGGTGTGTTCTGGGTTAGCTTTTGCATAGGTGCAGATACCAGGCCTGCCCTCCTGTGCAGGGAGTGTGGCTGTGGATGGATTTATTGGCTCTGGAGGAGTGTTACATGAAGGCAAGTGAAGCAATTGCTCAGCAGGCCTGGGACTAGGTTCATCTCTTGGCATCCACACCAGGTTTGCAGGAATCTTTGTTGAGTGTTGCCCACATCCTTGACAGGATTTACTCATTTGGAATTAGCTCTAAATGAAGTCATCTTATGTTGAACTCTGCATGGCTCTGTGTGGCCAGTGCTTACCTGTTAGACCCAGGGCTAACAAATGTATAGGTAACATCTGGGCCATCATCTCAGCAGGCACTGAGTTATCTTGGGTGTTTTAGTAGCCTGTACTCCAAGTTAAGGTGGTGGTGGTTGAAAAATTACTTCTTTTTGGAAGAAGAATAAAAATGAATTAAGTAGGGACTTCAAATAGGTTTTTTTTATAGCAAGGATTTGAGAGAGATTTATTATCTAAAAAGAGGTAGTGTCTGCAACAAAGGGAATCTGTGATCCTTGCAAAGGATTTGTTTTCACTTAACTAGCCATTTGTTTACAGACAACTTCACATGACTTGTGAATTGTTTTGCTTTTTATGCCTTGGTAAAATACACAGTGAGATATTCCACACAAGGGCAAAAAGATGCTTTTTGATGCTTGCATGGTGCATAACTGGCTTCAGAGAATATCTGAATGAGAAAACTGGAGCCTCAAAGTGCATGTGAAGCCTTTTATAAGCCTGCTGTCATGTTTTCTCAGCAGCTGGATATTTGGTTTAATTGTCTTTGTTTCTCTTGCTCATACAATCCATTTCACTAGTAATTGCTGTTAGCTTTTCTTAAGTAAAACAATGATTTTTTTGTTATTTCTTGAATGTTTAATACATACTACATAGGTAAATGGGCTGGAAACCAGCTACCAGAGTCTGATTCTTTGCCATAGAGTTAGCACCATAGAAGTTCACTGAAGAGAAAAAAAAAAAGATTTGTTTGCTTATCTGCCAACTTTTTATCAGGTTACAAACCTATTCCAAGGACATTAAAAGGATGGTTTAGTCCCAAGTAGTCAAAGTGGCAATTTGCTGATAGAAGAGACTTGAAAATGGAAATTGAAGTTGTCTCCTGTTGGGAAATACTTACACTCAAAGCCACAGTGCATGTTTAGAGTAGTAAATTATTAACAGAAGAGACTCTTATGATGTAGTTATGAAAATTGTTGTGCAACATTGCAGCAGAATTTCTTCTAAGGAAGAAAAACAGTTTTCATAAAAACACATTAGTGATGGGAATATAGGAAATAAACTTGCTGTTAAGCTCGGATAAATATATTAAAGTGAGAATTTACTAAGCAGTTAATTTTCCAGTGTAAGGAAGAGGCCTGTGTGAATGAATGCTGTTTGATTTTCACTGAAGGAGTAAATTTCTAGTCTATTCTGAGTGCCTGTGTTTGATGGAGAGAGGGAAAACTACTGTTATTTAGAACCAGCTCACTGTCTGTGAATTTCTGTTACCCAGAGGAACTTCTCTTACCACATTAGCTGTGTCTTTGGCATTCAAACTGGAATTGCACCTGCAGTTGCTGGAGTTCATTCAGCAGCAGTGCCAAGCTGGAGAAGACCTTTCGTTGCCCACACTTTGCTGCTGCTTCTCACAACCATATTGCTCCTACCCCTTGTGTAAGGTGTGAGTGTTCACTAGCAGTGAAATCACCCAGGCTGCAGCTCATGGAGTGGCTGCCCCAAGGTCTTGCTGCATGAGCATCTGTGGTTGGACAAGGAAAGGAATAGCCTACAAGTGATGAGGGTGGGAAGAAGGCAGAACCACTGGTTAAGTGTTGCTGTGAGTTTGTTGGCTGGAAGTGTTCATTGAGGTAAGAAATGAAGGCAGGGTTCCAGACATCTGATGTCTTGGATAGCTCTATGTGGGCTTGTGAGAAATATTGAATGAGCAGAAGTGAGTCCTGCCCACCTCCCATCCTCCAGTGTTTGGCTTGATTGAGTCTGGGTATGATTTTACTCAGTACTTCACATTAAGATACTCCTAATTGTAAGGGTTCCAGAGCAGTGGAACAGATTCCCCAGAGAGGTTGTGGAGTCCTTCTCTGGAGACTTTCCAGCCCTGTCTGGATGCATTTCTGAGTGATCTGCTCTATTTTGTCCTACTCTGGCCAGGGGGGTTGGACTTGATCTTCAGAGGTCTCTTCCAACCCCTACTATTCTGTGATTAATACTCCTTGTAGAGTGACAGTGTGTGTTCTAGGAGGCATGCATGGCTGTGGGGACTGGAGTTAGCTCACCTTCCTGCAGAGCTCAGGAGATTCCTGAGAGGCTGCAGGCTGTGAAATGGGGAGAGCCTTCCCTTGAGATACCTGTTTCTTCTGCACTGTTTAGTTAAAGTATTGGGATTTTCATGAATATCTGGCATTATTTAAAGAACAGTCTTTTGCATCTGAGAATTAATGGCCATAAAACAAGAGGCAGTGGGAATGTTTGGGCTGGGTTATGATAGCTCAGGACAAAGGGAGCTTCAGAGCAGCAGTGAGACATTTGGGATTCACTCACGTAGCCTGCACAGGAGGATGTTCTGGCTCTTTCTGAATTACCTTATAATCATCCATCTGTGGTGACTGAAATTCTTTTATGCCTTGAAGCATTGATTTGCACACACACACATTTTTCTTCACTCCAGTGACAATCATCCAGCTTTGCACAGGGCTTGTCACTGCAGCACTTAGAGATGCCATATGTAAACAAGCAGGCATTAAAACCAAAGGATTTTTAATAGCACTGGGTGCATTTCTATTTCTCAGGCCTATTTGGCTTTGTAACTGCTGAAATGAAAATGCAGAATATTTTGGATCATCTGCAGGAAAATCTGGAATACTTTGGGTGTGTGGCTGTCTTAAGTACAAAGCAAGGAAAATGAAATATCAGTATTACTTAAGCTATTGATTTATGGAAGAACTACTTCAACACATGTTGCAACTGTTGTCTTCCTCTTGTATAACTTTGTGTTTGGCTGCAGACAGACTTTAATATAAGAAAAATGAGCCCTCTGGTGCCATATGTCCTAGCAGATGTAAAATGGAGTTATTGAAGTATTTGATTTTTCTTTCTGGAAATAACCTTGACTCAGAACTGGGCAGAAACTCAGCAATTAGTTGCAGAACTAGCAAACAACAGGAGTGTTTCAGTATTCATGAGCAGTCAGGCAAAGATTGCTTGCTGCTTACAGTTTCAGGAGTTTTGCTTCATGTTGAGGATGTGAAGTGATAAACTGCTTTTTATTGAGATTTTTGGTTGCATCTGTTCAAAATTGCATGGCCAGTTGAAACCTCAGAGACTGTTTCTTGAGGATATACATTTCTTTTTTCTTCTTTTTTTTTTTTTTTTAATACAAACTAAATTTACCACTTGAAATTCTATAAACCTGAAATACTTTGTCTCAAAAAAGCTTCTCCAGAAGGGAAGAGTCTTGATTTGGTTTTTTGGGGTTTTTTTTTGTTTTTACTGTTGAATCTAGAAAGAACTGAAGCTTTGCCTATTCAGTGCCACAAGTGCCTGAAACAAGTTACTGGTTTCACTTGACTGTATTTGGATGTGTGATGGTTCCCACATTAATGCTGTTTTTCTTATGTGAAGATTATCTTATATACACAGCCAGCTTTAAAACAAGCAAAAGCTGAGTCATGAGCAAGCAAATAGTTTCTTGAAAGAAATACAAATAAAATTCCTGCAGCTTGTCAGGAAAGATTTCAGCACATCATCTTATGACCTACTGGGTGCCCTTATTCCTACATGAAAATGCAAAGTATTGTTTCCTAACAGATATCTTTATTTTTTTTTCTTCCTTCAGTATTTGCAAACGATGTATTAGAAAGATGGATCACCACTGCCCCTGGGTGAATAATTGTGTGGGGGAGAAAAACCAGAGATTTTTTGTTCTGTTTACGGTAAGTAAAACCCAACAGCATCTTGAGCTCAGTGAGAATCTACCTTGATTATAACAATATTAGTTGTGCTCAGTGCTGAATAATGGCTTAAGGGCACAACTGTTTGGTGGTGTTTGGTTGGTTTTGTTGTTTGTTTAGTGGGTTTTTTTTTCCCCTCCCATGATATTCTCCAAGCAGGAGGATATTTCTGCTCGTAACCATTTTAATTCAGAAAGCACTGTTAAACTCTTAATTTTCCTGTGTTTTCTGTAGTAGCAATTAGTGGAAGGGCTCTGATTTAACAACCTAATCCTTCAACTCCCAGTGTTGCCCACGTTTTTAGATTGAAGCTTAATTAGAATTTGGTTTTTTACGTCATTGTATTGAATTAAAAATTGAAATAGGGAACTCTGTTCACTGTGCCATGGTGAAGACTGGCTGAAAGGAATATCTTGTGTCCTCTCTGGCAGCAGTTAAATGTAACCACTCTCTCTTCTTTCCAGATGTATATAGCCCTAATTTCAGCTCATGCTCTCATCCTGTGTGGGTTCCAGTTTTTCTCCTGTGTCCGAGGGCAGTGGACTGGTAAGAAAATACTTCCACTGTCATAATCTAGCAGATATTAAGGGAAAATTGTGGTGTTCTGGCTTCTTTCAGCTCCATGTGTGAAATATCACAGAACTTCAGTCTTTATTTAGAGTGAAGTCCTGAAAATATTTAAATATTTCATACCCATTTACCTATCTCTTTTTTGTTTGTTTGGCTGGTTAGTTTTGTGTTTTGTTTTTGGTTTGGGTTGGTTTGTTTTGGTTGGTTGGTTTATTTGTGTTTTGGTTTGGTTTCTTTTGTGTTTTTTTGTATGTGTGTGGGTTTTTTTTGTGGCTTTTTTTGTTTTGGTTTGTTTGGGTTTTTTGGTGGGGTTATTGTGGTTTGTTTTGTTTTGGGATTTTTTGGTGGTTTTGGGTTGGTTTTTTTTTTCCTTTAGTCATTCATTGTAAGCACTGTAGCTGTCAAGGACATTCTCACCTCTCTTTCCACACAGTAAAAATTTACTACCTCTGTAACAGGAAGAACACAGTTTGTCCTCAGCCACCTCAGCACTGTATTACCTGAAGCTGCCAGATGGGCTTTGTATGTCCCACCACAGTTTCAGGAACAACAGCTGAAACTTAAACCAATTGCTCTCTCATTCTATTACTGGATCCAACTTGGGGGTCCTGTAGAAATTTCCTAAACTGTCCCAGTTAATTGTTAGGCCTCTGACTTACATCCCTTAAGTTTCCAGTGTTCCAGAGCTTGCTCTGATCTTGTCCTTTTGACAGAAGATGGTTGATTGTTTTCTTCTTGTACCTAAAGCAACAGGGGAATCCATGTGAGTGGTTTCTTTGCTAAATATTCCATTAAATAGATTGAATCTTACTCCTTTTTTTTTTTACTTGAAACATGCTGCTTCCCCTATACTATACCATTAATTATTTCTTCAACTATAAAGTTGATCAGAGGATTTTCAGAGATGTGGCTGCAACCTTTCTTTGTGCAGTGAACTTAAAATAAAATAATCAAGCAATCACAGCAAAATGGAACATCTGGGTGAACCAGCAAGTCAAGGCTGACAGTGGTGATGGTTTTTACAGTGCTTGTCATGCTTGAAACTTCAAGATGCTCCCATCTTTATATATATGCAGCTCCAAGTACTTAAATCATCCTGTCTGCAAACATTTATTCAGTGTCCTTGAAATATTGAGGCAGAACTGTGTGCTTTATAGGAAGCTAAAAGTGTTAATTCCTTAAAAATCTTTATTCCCTTGGGCAAGCTTCTTTAAAGAAATACAAATACAATTCCTGCAGTTGCTAGAAATGAGAAGTTTGGTTTAATTGTGAAATATTGTTTCAAGTGTCAGATGTTTACCTTTTTATTTGTCAAAGAGGAAATGTCTCAGTGTGAACATGCTCTATAGATGCTTCTAATGATTGATTGATTTTTTTTTTATAACTATGTATATCATTTTCACAGAATGCAGTGACTTCTCCCCACCTGTAACTGTGATCCTGATGATCTTCTTGTGCCTTGAGGGTTTTCTGTTTCTCACTTTCACTGCAGTCATGTTTGGCACCCAAATCCACTCAATATGCAATGATGAAACGGTAAAGACCTCTACTTACATTTGCTGTATCAGTTCTGGGGGGATGTTGTTTTATCTGCATGTGGAGAGGCTCTTAGTTTGGAGAAACCCCTACATCTGAAACAGCTCAGCATTTCTGTTTTCTACAGATGTAAGGATTGAAAAGCTTTCTTTTCTAATGAAAGTTCTTGCATTATTTGCTCTTCTGACAAATTCTGGAGTTTTAGGTTTAGGCTTGAACACACTTAGGCTTGAACACACCTGCTATCAACCCTTCACCTTCTACTTTGATAGACTATTTCTTGAGTAAAACCATAGCTTGGACCTTTGGCTCCCTTACCTTTAGATCTGTGGTGTTAAGCCTTGAGAGGATGTTTTCTGACAGGTAATTGAATGGAAACGTAAGGGATTTTAATCTAGTGGCTGTTCAGAATTTTCACATTGATCCTATTTGAAAATGTACCTCTGTACTGAAGAGTAACTGTGAAAAACAACTGGTAAATATTCAGCCTTCATTAGCAGGAAGCATAAAAACAAATGGTCATCAGAATAATGCACTTGGGGAGAGCAAGATTTGCTTCAGTAATTGCAGCAGCATAGCCTTCTCGGAAGCCTTAACTGAGTAAACAGCTTCTAGGCCTGTTGCCTGCAGGTCCTTTCCTATCAGCTTGTATGGGCATTTGGGAGGAACCAAGGTAGAGTTGAATCAACCTTCTTGAGCACATTTTACTTTCTAAGTCTTCTGCCCTGTACCCCTAAGGCTAAGGTTCTTATTTCTTCCTTACTAAATAAGAGTAAGAAATGATTCAGCTCCCTGATTGAAAGAATGCAGAATACACTGATTGAAAGAATGCAGAATACACTGATTGAAAGAATGCAGAATACACTGATTGATAGAATGCAGAATACACTGATTGATAGAATGCAGAATACACTGATTGATAGAATGCAGAATACACTGATTGAAAGAATGCAGAATACACTGATTGAAAGAATGCAGAATAGTCTTCAGTTTAGTCT
>JAOEGS010013312.1:20042-31826 GCA_025447755.1 Corythornis vintsioides | reverse complement strand
TGTCCTGTAGCTTCAGATATAAGAACAGCCAGTTACCCAGCCTGGAAAGCAGCAGCTTGGGTAGTTAACAACTGACTAATAGAGGGAGAGAGGAACACAGGTTTTGCAAAGGCAGTGAAGGATGGAGAGGCTGGAGGCAGTTTATTTTCTGTTTACAGTAATTTTAAAATGCTTTGAGACCTTTGGTATAATATCACACTTTTGTGGGCTGCTCTTTCTACAGAGAAAAATAGCTCTGGATAAATTAATCTGAACTTTGTGCCTGCTGCTTGCATTTTTCAGCAGGTTAATGATTTGATTTGTGTGCCACAAGATTTATGTTTTTCTGTGTTTACATGTATTTTAGGGAAGAGCTTGTTTACTCATCTCTGCAGATGGATCCTCCTGGTTTATCTCCTTTTTATTTTCTTGTTTAATTTCTAGTCATAATGTCAGGTTGTTTCCTGAACCTTTTCTGAAGTGCTAGACAGCAGCAGTGACAAGCAAGGATTCATTTATGGACATATTTATGCCTACCCTGTGTAGAAATGTTGTGTTCCTGTGCTGGTTCTCTGGTTCTCACTTCTCTCCCTTGGCAAGGTGTCAAGATGTGAACGTGGTCACTGCCCTTGGAGGAAGAAGGTGACATAAGAAAGTGGAAATGCAGAAGTCAGGCTGTAAAATGAATCTGTTAATAGCACTAAATGCACCAGCATTAGTTCTAACTTTTGTGGTAATTCCCTGAAATGCACAATTCCTTGACACAGCAGCTAGCATCTTGCCAGACAACAAAAAGATTTTGCAAATGATGGCTTTGAATCTCTTGTTAACAAGATCATGATTCCAATAAAGCAGAAATCTAATAGTCCCTTTTGAGGTGTGTTTGCATAAGGATATTGATTTAATTTAATGAGGTTGGACATGGGGAAGACGGAAAGAGATGTTTTGCTATTAAACTATTAATACAGGTCCCTTGTAAGATGGGAAATTATTCTTTCTGGGACCCTTCCCCAGACACAGGCTGAGGCTGATCTCTAATTCTTCCTGGACAATTTTATTTTCTTCTATGAGATAACGTAGATAATGACTTAGATGGTTAATTACACCACTCTGGTGAATTTGAAGCCATAGCTGATTCTTTTTAATAAAAAATAAATCCCTAAGGTGAAAATCCCCAAGTTACTGACATTGGAGAAAGCAGTAGAGACATTGGAAAATTGGGTTTGAATTTAAAAAGACAAACTGACCATATGAAATATGAGAATATGGATTTTATTTCCTCCCTGGATTTATCTTCTTACCATTAATGAATATAAATGTACATTTAATTTCTAGAAAAGTACATGGTGGAGGAACTGGAAGCAATGTTAGCTAAGTACAGAGGCACCTGTCAGGCAGCAGGAATGCTTGCAGGGGAATCTGCTTTCCAGATAGAGCTGTTTCAAATCAAAGTTATCAGCATATGTTAGATCAAATTCATCCTAGGCAGTAGAAAAAATAAAATGTGATCCCAGGTGCAATTCAACCCAGTCTTCAGAGGCTTTCATATCACTTGTGCTGTAGAATATCAACTCTTAATTTCTCCTCAGCCAGTGATATGCAAAGTATGGCTCTTTTGATACAGATTCAGCTGCTCTTCTTGACTCCTCTTTCCATTTAGGTTGCATTTCCTCAGCATCCTCTGGCTGAGGATCTCCAAGTGGTGCAATGAGCTTCACCAAACCATAGCTGGGATACTTGTTTTGCCATGAGCAGGGCAAATTAATGGATTTATGCAATTCTCCATCGTGTCCTGCTGTTCAGTACAGCCACTCTTATCCCCTCCAGAGCTGGCTGATGGGGATCATTGGACTTTTTTTTTTTTTTTTTTTGACAGATGAATCTAAGTTTTGCAGAAGCCTGGCACTCTGCTTTCTTGTGCAGCCCAAAGCATCCAAATAAATGCAACACCTGAGCTCTAGGAACATATGAGGTTGTGTAGGCAGCAATTGGGATCACTTTAAGTAGTTGTAACATTGTTAATAGTGGGTCACCTACTGCTGATTTAAGTTTTAGATTAAGTGCAGCAACACCTTAAGTTTTAAATACTATTTTTTAATATATATAATAAATGGCTCATAGGAGACCAACTTCTTCCTCTTAGCTCGGCAAATTTAGAGCTTTGAAGTTTAGGTTGCAGACAGGACAAAGATACATAAAACTACAGTAAAATCCTATCTGGGTACTGGGGAAAGGGCTTTTTATTATGACCATGGCAATAAAAGTTTTCAGAAGATACAAAGCAGTGACTGGTAAGTCATCAGCTCCCTGCCAGTTGGACTGATGGAGAGATCCTTGCTGCCAACTTGGAGCTGCATTAGACATGCACACCAAGTAGAGGGTGCAGCAAATGACCCAGAACTGGACGCTAGATGTAGTGGAAATTGGGGGAAGTGACAAAAATGTTGCCATCCCTGATCATAAATAATAACTGACCAGCATTAAATATGAGCTGACTGCTGGGGAAGAAGACACATCTGTGTGAAATAGGAAAGCTTTGGCCTGGGCAGGGTTGAGGGAGAATATCTTCATAAGCTGGATGTGCAGCAGGAGAAATGGGAGTGTAATTAAGTCTTCAATGGGAATAGACCTTTTTGTACTGACAATTCAAGCCACGCTGTACTCCTTAAGATTTGTAAGCAGCTCTGCAGGGCATTGGGTTTTATGAAGGTAGCAGCTGAAGGCTTTAGCAGGGTTATGATCACACCAAGATAGGTGGGAACACACACAACCAAAAGCCCTGCTCCCCAGAGCTTACAGTCTCGGTCCTACTGCAAAGAGCATTATCCCCAATCACTTGTGAAAGGAGAGTGATGGTGGAGGGTAGACCCATGGTGAGGCTCCTGCTGCAGGCTCCTGGTGCTCCACTCACAGATGGGAAATGGTGTGACCCACGGATCCGGCTGCAGGCAGGGTGTTGCTGTGCTTCTCTGCAAAGAGAAAGGGCCTGGTTCACTTTGAGCAAGCTTTTCATATTGCTCCCAGCTTCTCCTTCCACCTCTCCCTATAGAATCTCCTGCTTGGGTACCAATGTCTGAGGCAAGAGCTGTGCTATGGCAGTGGGTACTGTGCTAGAGCCTAGTTTATAGTCTTCACTGCCTGTGCTTGCAGAAGGAGATGGAAGGGATGTTGCAGGAGATGCTGTGGGAGAGAAGAGAGACAGAATTAAAATGGACACTGTTGTGTCCAGATAAAATCAGCAAGCTGTCCTATGAACCAGGTTGCTTAGGGCAGGGGGATCCATCTCAAACTCAGGCATATTCTGCCCTGTTCCTCCTTCCTGGTTGTGATGAGGCACAGGGTGGACTAACAGGCATGAACTGAACTGACTCTCAAAATACCCAGTATTTTGCATTTGGGAAGTGTCCCCAATTGCTTTTTATACCTTCCTGTCCTCGTTAGAGGAGAGCTCAGCCTACTGGCCACTATACTTCATTTACAGAACACAGCATCTCTCTAATCTCCTTTGCTGCAAGGTGGCTTAAAAAAATAAAAGCCAAGCAAGCTAAAATATGCAATGCCAACGGTGATATGGCTGAGAAATAGCAAAATATGCTACAAAGAGTAGATGATGGTAACTGGCAGAAGAAGAATGTGTGAAAGACATGGTGATAACATGGCAGCAGTTGTTAAATTGGAAGTTATGTTCTACTTTTTGTTTTAATAGCATGGTCTGTTTGCTACTACAGTGGGTAAAGGCTTTGACAAGTAGCCATTGCCTGGCAGCAGTGCCCAGAGCAGTTGTAGACCATCTTGTAATCAGGTCATCTTGTGTTCTGGTTGACAGCAACCAAGACATTTTACATAGGGAAACTTTTGCCACTAATAACTGTGTGTACTGCTTTGTGGTATCGCCCAGCACTGCCTGTTTTCCTAAAAACACACTCATTTCCTTATTTTAAATTTTGTGATGCTCAGTAGTGTCTCAAAATCCCTCTGGACCACATAAAAAATCTCAGCTTCTCTTTGGAAGGATGTTTCCAGAGTGTGTAAAGGAAGTCAGCTAGGGAGGGGCTGTGAACTCTGATTCAGGTGTAATGTAAATAAATGTAAAGGTCTTTTCCTTAACTGCTCCTCCTCTCCAGTCCCTTCATTACACTGACAATAGTAGCATAAAACTGGGCACGTACGGTCGGGAGCGGTGTGAATCACAGAGCTCATGTTGCTTGGGAGGACATGTCCTGGCAGAGGTTCCAGGTTGAGGTTGGGAGGTGCTGACTGGTACTGGAGATCAATGGTGTTTCCTGCAGTGGAAATAGGAGAAGACATCATTGTTTGCCTAGTTACCAAGAAGCCAGGTGTTCTGGGACAAGACTATTTAATTTTTTAGAGAACGTGGAAGACTTCTATGGTGGAGGGGTTAATGTCCTGGCTTGTCTTTGCTTGCTTCCTGCTCCAGATGTCTGCTTTGCTCTCAGTCACCTTAATGTCTAAGGACAACCTCCCAGGTGGCTAGGGTTTCAGCTGATACCCCACTGCATAGCTCAGCTATCTCTGCTATACTGCTCTTATCAGGGCTTCCCATATATTTACAATTTCTGCATATTGCTAACAAATAAATGCATTGTCTTTTTGCCGAGTCCATCAGTTTGGTAAGTTGCCTAGAAGTCAAGTGTGTGAAGCACCATAGAGTGTACCCATTTCTGGTTGCCAGATGTAAGCTGGAAAGAAATGGCTTGGGGATTGGACTGGAGTAAGAAGAGCCCCTGGTCAAGCTACATTTGAACTTGAGCCTCCACATCCCTCCTCCCAAACCCAAGTTTTCTCTGCTGGACATCCTCCAGAGAAAGGCACAAACCCCTGTAATAGATTTGAAATAAAATGACTTTGCTGTCCTTTCTCAGCAGGGTTCCTACCTCCAAGCAGCATCTCCTGCAGCAAGCTGTCGATCCTGGCCACACCAAAGAGCTTCACAAACTGGACTTGCTCTATCATCTGCCAGGTGATGCTCTGCAGAGGGGGCAGCAGGAGGAGGATGTCACTGAAGCGGCCTCGGGAGTCGTACTGGCGATCATTGATGTAATCTTCCAAGTTGACTTGGACCTGGAAGCGCATGTTCTTCACCTTTCCAGGCTCACTCAGCCCTTTGCAGTCTGGAAGGGGGGAAAAAAAATGAAGTTAATTGATAGTCTGTGTAACCAAAAAGTGTCACCCTGACCGCCAAGCTCTGTAGAAGGGAATTGATGGGATGTTAGTGATCCTCTGACAATTATCTGTCAGTCTCCAAGTTTATCTGATGGATTAACATTCTGCTGCTGCTTCATATCTCACATGGAACAGGGGAATTTGAGGGGAAACAGTAAGAAACAAGACCTTGCTTCAGATGGATATGTCTGGCTACTACCATTAGTTCAGAGGAAGGATTTGGCAGGTGAACCATATTTGTCCTTCCAAGGAAATGGCCTGGAATTTTCACCTGAAAACTTCAAGTCCCAACTCCTGCCACTAAAACCATGTGAGCTTAGATAAAGAGATTACATAAAAGTGGTTAACAAATTATTTCATGTCATCATGTACCTCTGTGGACATTAAGTTTCAATTTCACTTCTGTAGAACTTCACACTTTTTCCTTTTAGATGAAATCTCAGTATCTGACTGGCACAATGATCTAAAGCTTCACAGAGGTGCTGATCATCTTAGAAGGTAATTTGTCAAACTCAGTTTGATAAAACCACCCTTACTTGGGTTTCCATCAGGCTCTTTGGTGAGCCTCCTGATGTTTGTAAACCTCCTGTATCTTAATATCAAATCAGTGAATGCAGAAAAAAAAACAATAAAAACAAAACCAACAAACTAATGGAAGCTTCTCTAATTTCTCCATGCTAATAGACTCCAAAGACAAAGGGGGATTGTTCTGGACTTGGGATTGTTCCCCCATCTCTTCTTCAAGCTACAGGGCAATAATAAAAGGGACTCCAAGAGGAGGTTGTGAGTGTGCTGTAGCCATGTAGAACCAGGAGTGTTTGGGGGGAGCCTGGGCTGAGACAGAAACCCCCGTGTTTGTGGAATGAGAATGAAGAGGAGGTTCAAGACAAGCTGTTGTTTGCCTCTGTGTGTTTCCCTGTTCTCCATGCTGCTCAGCTCAGCCCTGTCCTCAGTCAGTGCTGGCTGCCAGCAAGATCCATTAACAGGCATCCGTGATATTTCTGGGTAGTCTGAACAGTCCAGCTCTCTGGTTTTTAATGATGCTTGCTGAAATCTGATGGATGCTCTGTGCTGCTGCTTGGTTGACTCACTTCACTTATGCATAATTCAATATAAGCATATATGTCCTTAATAGTCTTCTCCTTCATTTCAGACCAATAGGCTTTCCTGAAGACAAGCTACCAAAGCAGCAAAGCTCCTCTAGGGTCTGCAGAGTCTTGCCCATGGTTCTGGCTGGAGTTAACACTTGCTAAATGAACATAAGCCAGCAGTGTGCCCAGGTGACCCCAAAGGCCAGTGGCATCCTGACTTGTATCAGGAATAGGGTGGCCAGCAGGACTAGGGATGTGATTCTCTCCCTGTACTCAGCACTGGTGAGGCCTCACCCCGAGTGCTGTCTACAGTTCTGGGCCCCTCAAGAAAAGATATTAAGGTACTGGAGGAGATCCAGAGGAGATAACAAGGCTGGGGAAGGGACTAGAGGGAAAATCTTATGAGGAGAGGCTAAGGGAGCTGGAGGTGTTTAGCCTGGCAAAGACTCAGGGGGGAGCTTATCAGCCTCTGCAACCATCTGGAGAGAGACTGTAGTCAGGTGGGGGTCAGGCTCTTCTCCCAGGCAACTAGTGGCAGGACAAGAGGGCATGGCCTGAGGCTGTGCCAGGAGAGGTTTAGGTTGGATATTAGGAAGCAATTCCACATGGAAAGGGTGATCAGACATTGGAATGGGCTGCCCAGGGAAATGGTGGAGTTGCCATCCCTAGAGGTGTTTAAGGGAAGACTAGATGTGACCCTTAGTACCACAGTCTAGCCCATGTGGTGGTGATGGGTCATAGTCTGCACTTGCTGACCTCAGAGGTCTTTTCTACCCTCAGTAATTCTGTGATTCTGTAAATAAGAAAATGTTCAAGAGTAAGTCACTTCTGACATGTCCTTGCTCATTACAGCAGAAGCAGGATGAAATGAAGAGTTGCTGCTGAGGGGTTTTTCTGGTTATTGGGGAAGCCTTGACTCCTTCTGAAGCCCCGTGTTTGGCAATGAGGAAGGAAGTTTACCTGGGTCAAAGAAGATGATGGCTTTAAGGCAAGCATACTCATTGTCATCAATCTGGATGTCCCTCAAGGGCTTCACCAACTCATCCAAGATTCTGGTGGCCACACGAGCGATTTCCAGTTCTGGGCAGTGCATTGGGATGATGAAGTCATTCCCTGGGGAGACCAACAGAAATTCACTGTCAGATTTTCTCTCTAACTCTGCAGACAGTCTCCTCCAGAGGTTCCCCCAAAACATGCTGCCAGATACTCCCAGTGCAGCAGATTTCCAGTGTGAAGCTTCACATTAAGGTTCACGATTGAGAAGAAAGCTGCAGATCTCATTCTTTGGTTCTTAATTATCTCATTTACACTTCAGTGCACCCACACTGTACACAAAGCCTGCTCCACATTCTGCTCTGGCTTCCCCTCTGACATCTGTTTTAAGTGGTGTTGCATCTTTATTTTTGGTGGTTTAAAAAAAAAATCCAACAACAATAAAACAAAAACAAAGTCCTCCCTCTTTTATTTAATGTGTGGCTTTCAAGGTCAGAACTCTCACTTTCCCCGAGATTTATAGAATCACTGACTGGGTGGGAAGGGACCATTCAAGGTCATCTCATCCACACCCCCTGCAGGGAGCAGAGACATCTGCAACTAGAGCAGCAAAACCCCTCTGGTTTTGGTGGCAGTTACATGAAAAGGAAACACCTATTTTTTTTAATAGACCTTTCTGATAAGCTTTTAAGCACAGATACCCAAATACCTCATTGCTTGTGTCCTGGCAATTTCAGGTACAAAATCAAGGCAACACAGTTTGAAATGCCATTTAAATATTGGGATTTTTTCACCCACAATGTCAAAGCAATAAGGAAAAGGTTGGAAAAATCCCAGAGAATTTACTTGTTCCTTTTTACACTTTTTCAGAGACCTTCTCAAGCGCTTATCTAAAGCCAGATGCACAGACCTTGTCCAGGAGCACAGAGAGGATTTCAGGCAGGCAGGATAATTGGCAATGCAAAATATAAAGCAGGAGTGATTTTCACTACTTTACCTAATAACAGAAAATCAGTGTATGGTATGGACCTCTTGGCTACCCCCAGGAGCAGGTGTTCCCCTGCATGGGCTCTGAGCAAGGCAACCTGGAGATGGCACAGAAGAAAGAAATATTATTACATTTGAAATGCAGAGAGCAGAACGATGAGCTGTTGCTGTTTAGATGAAGCCAAATATGGTATTTGCTCCAGTATGTCAGATCTACAGATAAAGTACTACTAAGAGCTAGAATTTATTATTATGTCTTCACTTTTCACAAGTGCTAAATTCATGGGAAACCAGATAAAAAGTTGTTTTCAATTGAAAAAAAAAGCAAAATGGGGCCGGAGTAATTTGAGTTCTTATAAAATAAATGGCTTTTTAATTCAAATAGTGGGTATCTATAAAGGGAAAAAAAAGTCTTTTTATGACTCAGTCCTTCTTCAGACTGGAGTGACCAACTCTACTATATCTTCAGTTAGTCAGCTTATTTTTAATGGATCTCTTATCCTTTGTTGTTCTTTCTCTCCTCTTAATTTATTGCCCTGCACAGAGTGATCTATATGTTAATGTCCAGCACCCAGCTGGGAATTCTTATTGAAGGTGATGGGTTTCCAGGGGAAGAGGCATTAGCATTTTTACCTGGTCGTCAAGGGGGAGCTCACAAAACGCCGGGATGTATTTTGCCCATTCAACCAGCACCAGAAGCTGCTGCTTCATGGATTCACACACATCGTTGATGGTTGCAACCTTCTTCATAGCGATGTCTGCACTGTGCACCGGGCTCAGCGATGAATACTGAAAGAGAAACGACCACCCTCAGCAGCAATGATTTATTGATAACATGGGAAGCCTTCGCATTGACCTCATCAGGTCATCTCCAAGCCACTTGCTCTGTGGTTTTCACGTTTATTTGCTCAGCGGGGTGTATTATCCAATTTAGAGCCCTTGGTGAAACTTCCACGAGGTGGTGCTCGGTCCCAACAGACTCCCCTCCCTTCTCCACCTCCTTTCTGGGCTGGCTCGGGACAAAATCTGATCAATATCCCCCTTCCTAGCAGCAGCCAGCAGCACCGGGTTGCATCAATCACTTAAGGCAGCTAAATGCATGAAATGCATCCAGCCTTTCTCCCTCAAGTATCTGCCTGGGACACAAAGCACCCCTTTTAGTCTCTAAAGAAGTGAAGGGAGGGAAGAGAGTTAAACCATCTTAATTTCTGCAGAGGAAGTGGACGCATTGCTGCGTGTAATATACAACATCTGGACCATATGTTTCAGTGGAGAAAGACTATTTGCATAAGAATTTAAAGGACGTGCAGGGTGAAATTCATTGTGGAATATGAAATCGGAAAGCAATCAGTGTTAGTTAAAGCCCAGTGATTTTATTAGCTTTATTTTTCTCCACTAAAATTTTTGACCTTGTAAAGAAGTTACAAGAAAAGATATAATGGACCATGAAGGGAACATTGTATTCTGAACAGGACAGAGCGCTCAGCAAGGAGGGATGAACATCTGTATGAAACTCAAGGAGTTTTTAGGGGTGCAGCAACAGTTTAGACTGGGAGCAGAGGTGACCCAGGGTCTGCAATATATCCCAGCCCTTGGAGTTTCAGCTTTGCATCTCACCCTCCAAAGGCTGCATCTGCCTCTTGCAGAGAATGTTGCCTTAATAGTCCACCAAGAATATTCACTATCATCTGCTACTGGGTATCTCAAATGCCTTTTCTACCCTGTGGCTTGGTATAAGAGCCATCCATGGGCAGGAAAAAAACTCCAAACATGTGGCCCTGCTTGGTTTAGTGAGCTCATAACCCCCTGAGGACTAGCTGAAGGCCACATTGTCATTTGGAGGGTTGTTTCCTACCTGCTGTGCCATGGCCTCTGCCTGAGTTAGCACGTTGATGGAGAGAGAGCCGTTGTCCTCGTAGCTGCTCCGGCGGATGCTGATCCTGTCGCGCTCGTTCTGCACGGCTGCAATGAGAATGAGCAGCAGTTGTGTTAGCCAATCACTGCCTCCTGCTGTTACTTGTGGTCCCCAAACAGAAGTGGATGGGAGGTCAGTGCCTCCAAAACCCTTCACTCCAGCTGGGTGCTGGAATAAGATTAAACAGGCACCAACACAGGGGAAAAAGCCACCAGAGAAGGAGAAGATCAAGCACGGGAGCAACAGAGGGAGGTAAGGCCATTTGGCAGTCAGAATAATCCCCTGTGGGACATTAGCTGGTCCCACTGGGTTTGGTGCAGCTCAGGGGGAGTTTGGGGATTTGATGTCAACCCTTTACCCTTGGCAGTGCATCCACACTGCTGGAGTCCTAGACTCCAAGGCACTTTTTGTCACCTCTTCAATGAGGACACCTCTCCTGAGCTCCCAGTACAGAAGGATGCTCTCAAGGTTGCATCTTGTCTTACAGCAGCACTAGAAAACATCCCCTGATCTCCACCTCAGCAGCCTTGAAGTGTTCCATGTCCATGAGACATCACAAGGAGCAGGAAAAGTCACCTCATCAAGTAAGCTCTGAAGAAAGGAAGCTTAAATTCACCAATTTCCCCTTAAAACCATTCCCTCAGCCTTGCCCATTTGCTCACTGATCTCAGTGAGCCTGTAACCCTGATGGCAACGCCAACACACAGCCAGGAGAACAAACCAAGCCAGGGTCTGTCTCCAGCTTTGCTGGCACCTTGTGCAAATCACCACTGCACATCAGCTCAGAGTGTCCTAAACAATTAATAACAGAGACACAGTGCACCTTGGACATGTTGCAGTGACCACAGCAGAGGGGAGATCAGCCCTGGGCTTTTTGCAAACAGAAAGGTATGGCCATGCCGTGGAGAATTACAAAAAAAAGAGGTTGATTTTTGAGGGCCATTCCACCCTTTAAATCATCCTCTTCCCTGAAGCACAAGTCCCATGCTCCATCAACCTGGCATGATGACTGTAAGGGATTTATTGCACTTCAGCAGCTTCTTTTTGCAACATGAGCTCCAAGAACTGACTGGTCTCCACTGCAGCCAGCAATCAAAGAAGCAGCAGAGAAAAAAAGAAGAATTTAGTCCTACTTTGTTTTCCATGTTAGTTTTTTCCCTCAAGCCCTACTGCCTCCACACAGCAGCAAACAAGCCCACATGAGGCTGGAGGAAGAAGCCTGAAGGTGGACTCAGTGTTTTCCTAACAGCTCATACATATTGGCTACCTACAGCTCAGGAAGACAGTTGTCAAGTCCTTAAAGCAGAGGGAGAGGGAAGATTTAGCATGTGGTGATAATGCAACACATCCCTCCTCCTTCATACAGCAATTCCAGGCTCCCTTTGGGTTTATTTAGGGGGAATGACTCAGCCATAGCTGTCACAGCACAACTCACTGAAGGGCTTTAACCCCTTGGATGTGAAGCAGTGCGGGTTTGTCTCTGAAGTGGCTACTGGAAATGTTTCCAGAAATGAGATTTAAATGTTTTCCTTTTTTTTTTTTTTTTTTTTTTTTTTTTTTTTTTAGTAACCAAAATCTTTTTGCCTTTTCTTTTTTGACACTTCTCCCGTCTTCTGGCCCTTGCTTTACAATAAA